>JBBFKN010000378.1:0-34601 GCA_039654755.1 Calcarius lapponicus | reverse complement strand
GAGATCCCCTCTCTCACCTGTCCATGTCCCACCTGTCCCTCACCTGGGTGACCTCACCTGTCCCCCTGTCCACCTGTCAGTGTCTCACCTGTCCCCACACCTGTCCCTTCCATCCCCCTCACCTGTCCCATCTCACCTGTCCCCTCACCTGTCCCACCTGTCCCTCACCTGGGTGACCTCACCTGTCCCACCTGTTCTCACCTGTCCCCCTGTCCCTCACCTGTCCCACCTGTCCCCTGTCACCTGTCCCAGCTCACCTGTCCCACCTGTGTGACCTCACCTGTATCTGACCTGTCCCCCTCACCTGTCCCACCTGTCCCCTCACCTGGGTGACCTCACCTGTCCCCCCGTCCGTGTCTCACCTGTCCATGTCTCACCTGTCCCCTCACTTGTCTCACCTGTCCCATCTCACCTGTCCCATCTCACCTGTTCCATCCCACCTGTCCCATCTGTCCCTCACCTGTCCCCTCCCATCCCCCTCATCTGTCCAACCTTACCTGTCCCACCTGTGTGACCTCACCTGTATCTGACCTGTCCCCCTCACCTGTCCCACCTGTCCTTCAGCAATCTCACCTGTCCCTCACCTGGGTGACCTCACCTGTCCCACCTGTTCTCACCTGTCGCCCTTACCTGTCTCTCACCTGTCCCCACCTGTCCCATCTCTCACCTGTCCATGTCCCACCTGTCCCATCTCACTTGTGTGACCTCACCTGTCCCCTGTCACCTGTCGGGGTCTCACCTGTCCCTGTCCCTCACCTGTCCCTGTCCCTCACCTGTCCCCCTGTCTGTCTCACCTGTGGCTCTGCGCTGTCACCTGCAGCTCCTCCCCGAGTTCGGCGTCCGGGGGCACGTCCAGGGTGAGCCGGAAACGCACCTGGGACAGGTGAGGGGACGGGGGGGGACATGGACAGGTGAGAGGGGACGGGGGGGACAGGTGAGGTCACACAGGGGAGAGGGGACAGGTGAGATGAACAGGTGGGATATGGACAGGTGAGAGGGGACGGGGGGGGACACGGACAGGTGAGGAACAGAGGTGACACCGACGACGTCACACAGGTGACACAGGTGACACTGATGACGTCACACACTCACCTGTCCCCCCCCCGCCCTGAGCACAGGTGTGCCACACACAGGTGACACCGATGACATGACAATGACGATGTCACTCTGACGGTGTCACACAGGTAACACCGATGACGTCACACAGGTGTGACACGGGGTGACAGCGATGACGTCACTCAGGTGTGACACTCACAGGTTGACACTGATGACATCATACAGGTAACACAGGTAACACAACAACAATGACATCACCCCGATGACGTCACACAGGTGTGACACAGGTGACACCCATGACATCACACAGGTGACACAGGTGACACCGATGATGTCACACAGGTGTGACACAGGTGACACGGACAACACGATGATGACCTCACCCTGATGACGTCACAACGGGTGTGACACACACAGGCGACCCCGATGACATCACACAGGTGACACAGGTAACATTGATGACATCACACAGGTGTGACACAGGTAACACAGACGACATGACAATGATGACATCACATGGGTGTGACACTCACAGGTGACACTGATTACATCACACAGGTGACACCGATGACGTCACAGAGGTGTGACACAGGTGACAGCGATGACGTCACACAGGTGTGGCACATACGGGTGACACCCGATGACATCACAGAGGTTTGACACAGGTGACAGTGATGACGTCACATGGGTGTGACACAGGTAACACCGATGACATCACAGAGGTGTGACACAGGTGACACCGATGACGTCACACAGGTATGACACACACAGGTGACATTGATGACATCACACAGGTGTGACACAGGTAACACGGATGACATGACAATGATGACATCACATGGGTGTGTGACACTCACAGGTGACACTGATGACATCACATAGGTGACACCGATGACGTCACAGAGGTGGGACACACACGGGTGACAGTGATGACGTCACACAGGTGACAGCGATGACGTCACACAGGTGACAGCGATGACGTCAGGGACTCACCTGGGCCCCCGCCCTGAGCACCGGGGGCTGCACCTGGCACAGGGAGCGGCGGCTCCGCCCCCGGGGGGCTCCGAGTGACAGAGAACGGAACCGCGGGGGCTGGAACGGAACCGGGGGATACTGGGATATACTGGGTTATACTGGGATGGACTGGGAATGGACTGGGATGGACTGGGAGGGACTGGGAGGGACTGGGAGGGACTGGGAGGGACTGGGAGGGACTTGGGAGGGACTGGGAGGGACTGGGATGGACTGGTTTATACTGGGAATGGACTGGGAGGGACTGGGAGGGACTGGGGGATACTGGGATATACTGGGATGGACTGGTTTATACTGGGAAATGGACTGGGATGGGACTGGGAGGGACTGGGAGGGACTGGGAGGGACTGGGGGATACTGGGGTATACTGGGAATGGACTGGGAGGGACTGGGAGGGACTGGGAGGGACTGGGAGGGACTGGGAGTGAACTGGGAGGGACTGGGAGGGACTGGGATATACTGGGAATGGACTGGGATGGACTGGGAGGGACTGGGATGGACTGGGATGGACTGGGATGGACTGGGGGATACTGGGAGGGACTGGGATGGACTGGGAGGGACTGGGAGGGATTTTTTGGGGGTAAGTTTGGGGTATTTTGGGGGTATTTGGGGGGGAATTTTTGGGGTGTTTTTTGGTTTTTTGGGGAATATTTTTTGGGTATTTTTGGGGGTATTTTGGGGTATTTTTTTGGCACTTTGGGACAGGGTTTTGGGGGATTTTGGGGCAGGGTTTGGGGGGATTTTTAGCGTGTTTTGGGATGGAGTTTTTTAGGGTATTTCGGGGTATTTGGGGGGGAATTTTGGGGGTATGTTTTGGTTTTTTGGGGGGGTATTTTTGGGTAATTTTTTGGGTATTTTGGGATGGAGTTTTTGGGATATTTTGGGGGTATTTCGAGCAGGGTTTTGGGGTGTTTTTAGGGTATTTTAGGAGTATTTTTAGGTGGTGTTTTTTGGGGTAATTTTGGGGTATTTTAGGGGAATTTGGGGGGTAATTTTGGAGGTGCTTTTTGGTATTTTGGGATCGGGGTTTGGGGTGTTTTTAGGGTATTTTAGGAGCATTTTGGGGTGTTTTTGGGGTATTTTGGGGGTATTTCGAGCAGGGTTTGGGGGATTTTTAGTGTATTTTGGAACTGGATTTTTGGGGTGTTTTTAGGGTGTTTTGGGGGTATTTTGGGGGTGGTTTTTGGGGGTATTTTTTGGGTATTTTGGGATGGAGTTTCGGGGTATTTTGGGGGTATTTCGAGCAGGGTTTTGGGGTGTTTTTTTAGGGTATTTTGGGGGTGATTTTTGGGTTTTTTTGGGGTGTTTTTGGGGTATTTTTTGGGTATTTTGGGACAGGAATTTTGGGGTGTTTTTGGGGTATTTTGGGCTATTTTGGGGGTGGTTTTTGGGGGTTACCTGGAGCAGCTGCACCTTCCTGTAGCTGAGCAGGGCCGGGTTCCACAGAGGTTTTTTGGGGTAATTTTGGGGTATTTTGGGACAGGGATTTTTGGGATATTTTGGGGCTATTTCGAGCAGGGTTTTGGGGTGTTTTTAGGGTATTTTGGGGGTGATTTTTGAGGTGTCTTTGGGGTATTTTGGGACAGGATTTTTGGGGGTATTTTGGGGGTGTTTTTGGGGTGTTTTTGGGGTGTTTTGGGGATATTTTGGGGGTGTTTTTTGGGGTTTACCTGGAGCAGCTGCACCTTCCTGTAGCTGAGCGGGGCCGGGTGCCGCAGGGTGACCCCGGGCCCGAAGGAGCTCTCGCCGCGGTTGGCGAGCGTCACCGTCAGCGCCAGCGCGTCCCCCTCGCCCACCACCAGCACCCCCCTGCCTGGGAAGGGGGCACAGAAACAATTCCAAAAACATTTCCCAAATTTTTCCCATTTTCACAATTTTTTTCCCATTTTTCCCCAATTTTTCCCCTAATTTTCCCAATTTTTCCCCTAATTTTCCCCATTTTTCCCAATTTTTCCCCATTTTTTTCCTCAATTTTCCGCCAATTATCCCCCAATTTCCCCCCACATCTCCCCCAATATTTCCCCCAATTTTTCTGAAATTTCCCCCTTTTTTTCCAATTTTTCCTCATTTTTTCCCATTTTTCCCCCAATTTTCCCCCAATTTTCCCCCAAATTTCCCCAGTTTTTTCCCTGAAATTTCCCCCTCATTTTTTCCCATTTTTTTTTCCTAAATTTGCCAAAAAAAAATTCCAAACTTTTTCCAATTTTCCCCAATTTTCCCAATTTTCCCCCAATTTTCCCCTAATTTTTTCCAATTTTTTCCTAATTTTTCCCCAAATCTTCCCAATTTTTCCCCAAATTTCCCCCTGTTTTTTCCAATTTTTCTCCCCAATGTTTCCCCAAATCTTTCACAATTTTCACCAATTTTTCCCCAAATTTCCCCCTAATTTTTCCAATTTTTCTCCCCAAATTTTCCTAAATTTTCCCCAATTTTTCCCCCTTTTTGCCCCCCCAATTTTCCCCAATTTTCCCCAATTTTCCCCCAAATTTCCCTTTCTCACCCCGAGAAGTCGAGCTCCAGCTCCAGCTCGTCCTGGCAGGCGTTGTCGGCACCGCAGTCGTGCTCGAACGGCAGCTGCACAATTTGGGGCAAATCGGGGCCGTTTTGGGGGTTTGGGTTATTTTTGGGATATTTTTGGGGCTTTTCTGGGGGATTTTTGGGGATTTTTGGGAGATTTTTGGGGGTTCTTTTGGGATTGTTTGGGAGTTTTTTGGGGGGATTTTTTGGGGATTTGGTTTTGGGTTTTGAGGGATTTTTGGGAAGGATTTCTGGGGGGATTTTTGGAGTATTTTTTCATGATTTTTGGGCTATTTTGGGGATTATCCTGGGATTATTCTGGGGCTGTTTTTCGGGGCTATTTTGGGGCATTTTTGGTCTAAATTTTGGGCTAGTTTGGGGCTATTTTTGGGGGGCTATTTTGGGCATATTTTTGGCTATTTTGGGGATATTTTTGGGACTATTTTTGCCACTATTCTGGGGCTATTTTTCCCTATTTTTGACTCCTTTTTTTGGGATATTTTTGCCACTTTCCTCTCCCAGCAACCCCCAAACCCCCCGATTTTCCCAATTTTCCTGGATTTTGCCCCATTCCTGACCGTGGCGGTGACGGCGGCGTCGGATCTGGGGCCGATCTGGGGCCGGAGCTCCCCAAACCCCCAAATTTCCCAATTTCCCCCCAATTTTCCCCCAAATTTCCCAATTTTCCCCCAATTTTCCCCAAATCCCCGGATTTTGCCCCATTCCTGACCGTGGCGGTGACGGCGCTGTCGGAGCCGGGGCCGATCTGGGGCCGGAGCCCCCCAGCCTGGTCCAGGGGGTCCCCGCGGCCGCCCAGGGTCACCCTCAGGGCCAGCGGGGTCAGCGTGTCCTGGGGGCACCCCTGGCACCCCAAAAACACCGAAAAAAACCAAATTTGAAACCCAAAAAATACCGAATTTGGAAGCCCAAAACCAAAAAATCCTGAACTGAACCCGAAAATCAGGAGCCCGACCGAAGAAATCCCCGAATTGAACCCAAATTGGGACCCACCTGGCACCCCAAAAAGAACCAAAAATTGCAAATTTAAAACCGAAAATTACCAAATTTGTGAGCCCAACACAAAAAATCCTGAATTTAACACAAAACCCCCCAATTTTCCACCCAAATTTCCCCATTTTTCCCAAATTCCCCCCCAAATTCCCCCTCAATTTTCCCCCAAAAGTTCCCCCCAAATCCCCTCAAATTTTCCCCAAAAATCCCCCAATTTTTACCAAAATGCCCCCAAAATATCCCCAACATTCCCCAATTTTCCCCCCAAATTCCCCCCAAATTTCCCCCCAAATTCCCCCCAAATTTCCCCCAATTTTTCCAAAATCCTCCCCCAATTTCCCCCCAAAATTGTCCCAAATTTCCCGCCCCAAATCCTCTCAAAATTCCCCAAATTTTACCCCAAAATTCCCCATTTTTTTACCAAAATCTCCCCCAAAATCTCCCCCAAAAACTTCCCGAACTTTTTCCCCCAAATTCCCCAATTTTTACCAAAAAAATCCCCAAATTTCCCCCTAAAACTTCCCCAATTTTCCCTGCAATTTCCCCCCTAAATTCCCCCCCAAAATCCCCCAAATTTTCCCCTAAAAATTCTTCATTTTTTTAACCAAAATCCCCCAAATTTCCCCCCAAAATTCCCCAACTTTCACCCCAAACTGCCCCAAAAATGTCTTGCCCAGATCCCCCCAAAATTTCCCAAATTTTCCCCTAAAAATTCCCCAATTTTTCCCATTTTTCCCCCAATTTTCCCCCCAGATTTCTCAGACTTTTACCAAAATCCCCCAAATTTCCCCAAAATTCCCCAAAAAATGTCCTCACCCCAAATCCCCCAGAATTCCCCCAATTTTCCCCTCAAAATTCCCCCCAATTTTCCCTTTTTTTTCCCCAATTTTTCCCATTTTTTCCCCCAATTTTCCCCCCAGATTTCTCAGATTTTTCCCAAAATCCCCCGAATTTCCCCCAAATTCCCCACCTTGTAGAAGATCTGGAGGCTCCGGCAGTGCAGCCCCACCCCCACGCTCAGGGTCCCGTTTTTGGCGTTTTCGTCCCCAAAATCCGCCCGGGCCCGGGCGCGGCCGGGATCCAGCTCGGCCCGGAGCCAGAGCGAGGCCGAGAGCGCGGAGCCTGAACGGGGTGAAAAATCGGGAATTTGGGCAAATCCGGGATTGGGGGAAATCGGGGAAAATTTGGGCAAATCCGGGATTTGGGCAAATCCGGGATTTGGGGGAAATCGGGGAAATTGGGGGAAAATTGGGGGAAAAAATGGGGATTTTGGGGTGGATTTTGGGGCAGATTTTGGGGTGGATTTGGGGGTGGATTTTTGGTGGATTTTTGGGGGGGATTTTGGGGGGGATTTTGGGGATTTTGGGGTGGATTTTGGGGTTTTTGGGGTTCAGGTGTGGATTTTGGGGATTTTGGGGTGGATTTTTGGGATGGATTTTGGGGTGGATTTTTGGTGGATTTTGGGACAGATTTTGGGGTGGATTTTGGAGCGGATTTTGGGGTTTTTGGGGTGGATTTGGGAGTTTTTGGGGTGGATTTTGGGGATTTTGGGGCAGATTTTGGGATGGATTTTGGGGACTTTGGGGCGGATTTTGGGGCAGATTTTGGGGATTTTGGGGCGGATTTTGGGCATTTTTGGGCAGATTTGGGGGATTTTGTCTCTCACCAAAGGTGTCCCTCGTTCCCTTGCTGACGTTGACGCACACCTGGGGCTCAGGTGAGGTTTTTGGGGTGGATTTTGGGGATTTTGGGGCAGATTTTGGGGTGGATTTTGGGGCAGATTTTGGGGTTTTTGGGGTTCAGCTCTCACCGAAGGTGTCCCTGGTCCCCTTGCTGACGTTGACGCACACCTGGGGCTCAGGTGAGGTTTTTGGGGTGGATTTTGGGGTGGATTTTGGGGTTTTTGGGGTGGATTTTGGGGTGGATTTTGGGGGATTTGGGGGTGGATTTTTGGTGGATTTTGGGACAGATTTTGGGGCAGATTTGGGGGTTTTTGGGGTTCAGCTCTCACCGAAGGTGTCTCTCGTTCCCTTGCTGACGTTCACGCACACCTGGGGCTCAGGTGAGGTTTTTGGGGTGGATTTTAGGGATTTTGGGGCGGATTTTGGGGGTTTTGTCTCTCACCGAAGGCATCCCTCGTTCCCTTGCTGACATTCACGCACACCTGGGGCTCAGGTGAGGTTTTTGGGGTGGATTTTTGGTGGATTTTGGGGATTTTGGGGCAGATTTTGGGGTGGATTTTGGGGATTTTGGCTCTCACCAAAGGTGTCCCTGGTTCCCTTGCTGACGTTCACGCACACCTGGGGCTCAGGTGAGGTTTTTGGGGCAGATTTTGGGGTGGATTTGGGGGATTTTGGGGCTCAGCTCTCACCGAAGGTGTCCCTGGTCCCCTTGCTGACGTTGACGCACACCTGGGGCTCAGGTGAGGATTTTGGAGTGGATTTTGGGGATTTTGGGGCAGATTTTGGGGTGGATTTTGGGGTGGATTTTGGGGCGGATTTTGGGATGGATTTTGGGGCAGATTTTGGGGATTTTGGGGCAGATTTTGGGGCAGATTTTGGGGATTTTGGGGTTCAGCTCTCACCGAATGTGTCCCTCGTTCCCTTGCTGACATTCACGCACACCTGGGCCACGCCCAGCGGCTCCCGAAGCTCCGCCCCCTCCGGGCACTCCCGCGCCGGGATCACCGCGGGGTCAAAGGTCACGCGGAGCCCAACCCGCAGCAGCGGCGGCGACCTGGGGGGAGGGGCAGGGGTCACCTGGGGGCGGGGCCAGGGGTCGCCTGGGGGGCGGGGCCAGGGGTCACCTGGGGGCGGGGCCAGGGGTCACCTGGGGGGCGGGGCCAGGGGTCACCTGGGGGCGGGGCCAGGGGTCACCTGGGGGGCGGGGCCAGGGGTCACCTGGGGTCACCTGGGGTCACACCTGGGGTCACCTGGGGGGCGGGGCCAGGGGTCACCTGGGGGGCGGGGCCAGGGGGGTCACACCTGTGGTCACCTGGGGTCACCTGGGGTCACACCTGGGGTCACCTGGGGTCACCTGGGGGGCGGGGCCAGGGGGGTCACCTGGGGTCACCTGGGGTCACCTGAGCACCTGGCCCAGGTGTGTTTCGGGTGTTTTTTGGGTATTTTTGGGTTATTTTGGATGATTTTGGTCACCTGCACTCACCTGAGCAGCAGCACCTGGCCCAGGTGAGTTTTGGGTGAGTTTTGGGTGAATTTCAGGTGATTTTGGGTTATTTTGTGTCACCTGTACTCACCTGAGCAGCAGCACCTGTCCCAGGTGAGTTTTGGGTGGTTTTGGGTGGATTTTGGGTGATTTTGGGTTATTTTTGGGTGGTTTTGTGTCACCTTTACTCACCTGAGCAGCAGCACCTGTCACTGGTGAGTTTTGGGTGGATTTTGGGTGGATTTTGGGTGGTTTTGGGTTACCTGCACTCACCTGAGCAGCAGCACCTGTCCCAGGTGTGTTTTGGGTGGCTTTTGGGTGGATTTGAGTATTTTTGGGTGAATTTTGGATGTTTCTGGTTACCTTTACTCACCTGAGCAGCAGCACCTGGCCCAATGGTGTTTTGGGTGGATTTTTGGGTTATTTTTGGGTTATTTTGTGTCACCTGTACTCACCTGAGCAGCAGCACCTGTCCCAGGTGTGTTTTGGGTGGATTTGGGGTGGTTTTGGGTGGATTTTGGGTTATTTTTGGTGGTTTTTGGTCACCTGCACTCACCTGAGCAGCAGCACCTGTCCCAGGTGAGTTTTGGGTGGATTTGGGGTGGTTTTGGGTGGATTTTTGGGTGAATTTTGGGTGTTTTTGGTCACCTGTACTCACCTGAGCAGCAGCACCTGTCCCAGGTGAGTTTTGGGTGGATTTGGGGTGGATTTCAGTTGATTTTGGATAGATTTGGGGTATTTTTGGGTGAATTTTGGGTGTTTTTGGTTACCTTTACTCACCTGAGCAGCAGCACTTGTCCCAGGTGTGTTTTGGGTGAATTTTAGGTGATTTTGGGTGAATTTTGGGTGATTCTGGGGTATTTTTGGGTGTTTCTGGTCACCTGCACTCACCTGAGCAGCAGCACCTGGCCCAGGTGTGTTTTGGGTTATTTTGGGTGGTTTTGGGTTATTTTGGGTGGTTTTTGGTCACCTGTACTCACCTGAGCAGCAGCACCTGGCCCAGGTGTGTTTTGGGTTATTTTGGGTGGTTTTGGGTTATTTTGGGTGGTTTTTGGTTACCTGCACTCACCTGAGCAGCAGCACCTGTCCCAGGTGAGTTTTGGGTGGATTTTGGGTGGATTTTGGGTGGTTTTGGGTGAATTTTGGGTGTTTTTGGTCACCTGTACTCACCTGAGCAGCAGCACCTGTCCCTGGTGAGGTTTGGGGTGGATTTTGGGGTTTTTTGGGTGAATTTTGGGTGTTTTTTGTTACCTGCACTCACCTGAGCAGCAGCACCTGTCCCCGGGCGCCCACGGCCAGGTCGGGCAGGTGATCCCCGCTCAGGTCCCGCCCCCCGCTCAGCGATTGGCCGAAGAAACGAGGCCGGGACGGGAACCGGGAGCCGGCGACGCGCTGGGGACACAGGTGGGACACAGGTGAGACACAGGTGAGACAGGACAGGTGAGACACAGGTGGGACACAGGTGGGACACAGGTGGGACACAGGTGAGACACAGGTGGGACAGGTGAGACAGGTGGGACACAGGTGGGACACAGGTGAGACCGGACAGGTGGGACACAGGTGGGACAGGACAGGTGAGACCGGACAGGTGAGATGGGACAGGTGGGACACAGGTGAGACAGGTGAGATTAGACAGGTGAGACACAGGTGAGACCACACAGGTGAGACAGGTGAGACCCTCCCCAGGTGTCCCCTCACCTGTCCCAGGTATTCCCAGGTGAGCCCTGACCTCCCCCAGGTGTCCCCAGGTGTGTCCCAGGTGTGCCCCATCCCCCAGGTGAGCTCTCACCTGTCTCTCCACCCCCAGGTGTGCCCAGGTGTTCCCTCACCTGTCCCAGGTCCCCTCACCTGTCTCAGGTTCCCCCGGATGTCCCAGGTGTGCCCTCCCCCAGGTGTGCCCTCACCTGTCCCAGGTGCGCCCAGGTGTACCCAGGTGTGCCCAGGTCCCCCAGGTGTGTCCCAGGTGTGTCCCAGGTGTGTCCCCAGGTGTGCCCAGGTACCCCCCAGGGGTCCCCAGGTGTGCCCAGGTGTGTCCCAGGTGTGTCCCCAGGTGTGCCCAGGTGTGTCCCCAGGTGTGCCCAGGTGTGTCCCCTCAGCTCTCCATGCTCACCGATCCCCCCAGGTGAGCTCCAGAACAGGTAAACCGCTCCCCGCCCCTCATCCCCAGGTGTCCCCAGGTGTCCCCAGGTGTGCCCAGGTGTACCCAGGTGTCCCCAGGTGTGCCCAGGTGTGCTCTCTCACCTGTCCCAGGTGTTCCCTCACCTCTCCATGTTCACTGATGCCCCCAGGTGTGCTCCTGAACAGGTAAACCGCTCCCTGCCCCTCATCCCCAGGTGTGCCCAGGTGTCCCCAGGTGTGTCCCCAGGTGTTCCCTCACCTCTCCATGTTCACTGACGCCCCCAGGTGAGCTCCAGAACAGGTAAACCGCTCCCCACCCCCAGGTGTGTGCCCAGGTGTCCCCAGGTGTGCCCAGGTGTCCCCAGGTGTCCCCAGGTGTCCCCAGGTGTGCCCAGGTGTGCCCTCACCTGTCCCAGGTGTGCTCTCTCACCTCTCCGTGCTCGCTGATCCCCCCAGGTGTGCTCCAGAACAGGTAAACCGCTCCCCGCCCCCAGGTGTGCCCAGGTGTGCTCTCTCACCTCTCCGTGCTCGCTGATCCCACCAGGTGTGCTCCAGAACAGGTAAACCGCTCCCCGCCCCTCATCCCCAGGTGTTCCCAGGTGTTCCCAGGTGTGCCCAGGTGTGTCCCCAGGTGTGTTCTCTCACCTCTCCATGTTCACTGATGCCCCCAGGTGAGCTCCAGAACAGGTAAACCGCTCCCTGCCCCTCATCCCCAGGTACCCCAGGTGTGTCCCCAGGTGTGCCCAGGTGTGCCCAGGTGTCCCCAGGTGTCCCCAGGTGTGTCCCCAGGTGTGCCCCCTCACCTCTCCATGTTCACTGATCCCCCCAGGTGAGCTCCAGAACAGGTAAACCGCTCCCCGCCCCTCGTTCCCAGGTGTGCCCAGGTGTGCCCAGGTGTGTCCCAGGTGTTCCCAGGTGTGCCCTCACCTGTCCCAGGTGTTCTCTCACCTCTCCGTGCTCGCTGATCCCCCCAGGTGTGCTCCGGAACAGGTAAACTGCTCCCTGCCCCTCATCCCCAGGTGTTCCCAGGTGTTCCCAGGTGTGCCCAGGTGTGTCCCCAGGTGTGTTCTCTCACCTCTCCATGTTCGCTGATGCCCCCAGGTGAGCTCCAGAACAGGTAAACCGCTCCCCGCCCCTCATCCCCAGGTGTGCCCAGGTGTGCCCAGGTGTCCCCAGGTGTGCCCAGGTGTGTGCCCAGGTGTACCCAGGTGTGCCCAGGTGTCCCCAGGTGTGCTCTCTCACCTCTCCGTGCTCGCTGACGCCCCCAGGTGTGCTCCAGAACAGGTAAACCGCTCCCAGCCCCCAGGTGTGCCCAGGTGTCCCCAGGTGTGCCCAGGTGTGCCCAGGTGTGCCCAGGTGTCCCCAGGTGTTCCCTCACCTCTCCATGTTCGCTGACACCCCCAGGTGAGCTCCTGAACAGGTAAACCGCTCCCCGCCCCTCGTCCCCAGGTGTGCCCAGGTGTGCCCAGGTGTGCCCAGGTGTGTCCCAGGTGTGCCCAGGTGTGCCCAGGTGCTCTCTCACCTCTCCGTGCTCGCTGATCCCCCCAGGTGTGCTCCAGAACAGGCAAACCGCTCCCCGCCCCTCATCCCCAGGTACCCAGGTGTGTCCCAGGTGCTCCCTCACCTCTCCGTGCTCGCTGATCCCCCCAGGTGAGCTCCAGAACAGGTAAACCGCTCCCCGGCCCTCGTCCTCCAGGGGCGCCCCCACGGCCACCTGGGCGCAGCCGGCCCCGCCCACCTGGGGCAGGTGAGCCAGGCTGGCCCCGAAGCGCCCCAGGGGCTGCCCAGGTGAGCCCCGGAGAGAGCGCGGGCAGCGCAGGTGGGGCGGCTGCGGGAGACGGGGGGACAGGTGAGAGATGGACAGGTGAGGGACAGGTGAGAGAGAGGTGAGAGACAGAGACAGGTGAGATCAGACAGGTGAGACTGGTGAGAGACAGGTGGGATGGGACAGGTGGGACAGGTGAGAGACAGGTGAGGCGGCTGCGGAGAGACAGGTGAGAGACAGGTGAGATGGGACAGGTGAGATGGGACAGGTGAGGGACAGGTGGGACAGGTGAGAGACAGGTGAGATACAGGTGAGGTCACACAGGTGAGATCAGACAGGTGGGACAGGTGAGGAACAGGTCACACAGGTGGGACAGGTGAGACCGGACAGGTGAGACCGGACAGGTGAGGTCACACAGGTGAGAGGGGACAGGTGGGACAGGTGAGCTCAGATGGGTGAGACAGGTAAGGTGGGACAGGTGGGACAGGTGAGGTCAGACAGGTGACAGCACAGTGAGATACAGGTGAGACAGGTGAGACGGGACAGGTGACACAGGTGGGGGCCAGGTGAGGCCCCCAGGTGTGTCCCTCCCCCCCAGGTGTGTCCCCCCCCCCAGGTGTGTCTGTCCCTCCCCCCCAGGTGTGTCTGTCCCTCCCCCCCAGGTGTGTCCCCTCCCCCCCAGGTGTGTCCCCCTCCCCCCCCAGGTGTGTCTGACCCCCCCCCAGGTGTGTCTGACCCCCCCAGGTGTGTCTGACCCCCCCCCAGGTGTGTCTGACCCCCCCAGGTGTGTCTGACCCCCCCCCAGGTGTGTCCCTCCCCCCCAGGTGTGTCCCAGGTGCGCTCACCTGCCCGTGGATCTCGCACAGGTGCACGCGGCCGCCGCTGCCCCCCCCGTAGAACAGGGGAGCCCCCACCAGGAGCCGCACCTGGGGCTCACCTGGGCCGGGCTCACCTGGGCCGGGCTCACCTGGGCGGGGCTCACCTGGGCGGGGCTCACCTGGGCCGGGCTCACCTGGGCGGGGCTCACCTGGGCGGGGCTCACCTGGGCCGGGCTCACCTGGGCCGGGCTCACCTGGGCGGGGCTCACCTGGGCGGGGCTCACCTGGGCGGGGCTCACCTGGGCCGGGCTCACCTGGGCCGGGCTCACCTGGGCGGGGCTCACCTGGGCGGGGCTCACCTGGGCCGGGCTCACCTGGGCCGGGCTCACCTGGGCGGGGCTCACCTGGGCCGGGCTCACCTGGGCCGGGCTCACCTGGGCACGGCTCCAGGGCCAGCAGAGATGCCCCGAAATAGGAGCCCACCTGGGGAGAGGACACAGGTGGGACACAGGTGAGACACAGGTGGGACACAGGTGGGACAGGTGAGCTCCTCCCAGGTGAGCTCCTCCCAGGTAAGACAGGTGAGACCTCCCAAGGTGACCCCTCCAGGTGACCCCACCTGTCCCAGGTGTGTCCCCCAGGTGTGTTCCCCCCCCCTCACCTGTCCAGGTGCCCCCTCACCTGTGTCCCCGTGGCGTGTCCCAGCACCTCCCAGGTGTGTCCCCCAGGTGTGACCTCACCCCTCACCTGTCCAGGTGTGACCTCACCTGTGTCCCCGTGGCATGTCCTATCACCTCCCAGGTGTGTCCCTTGCTCAGCACCAGGACCCTCCCCAGGTGTCCCCACCTGTCCCAGGTGTGTCCCCCCCAGGTGTCCCCTCACCTGTGTCCCGGTGCCCTCTCCCAGCACCTCCCAGGTGTGTCCCCCAGGTGTGTTCCCAGGTCCCCTCACCTGTCCAGGTGTGACCTCACCTGTGTCCCGGTGGCGTGTCCCAGCACCTCCCAGGTGTGTCCCCAGGTGTGACCCCACCTGTCCAGGTGTCCCTCACCTGTGTCCCGCTGGCGTGTCCCAGCACCTCCCAGGTGTGACCCCCCTCACCTGTCCAGGTGTCCCCTCACCTGTGTCCCTGAGGCGTGTCCCAGCACCTCCCAGGTGTGTCCCTTCTGCAGCACCAGGACCCTCCCCAGGTGTCCCCACCTGGGCGCTCCCAGGGCCAGGCCCCAGGTGTGTCCCCACCCTTCACCTGTGTCCCCGTGGCATGTCCCATCACTGCCCAGGTGTGTCCCCCAGGTGTGTCCCCACCCCTCACCTGTCCAGGTGTGTCCCCCAGGTGTGTCCCTCACCTGTGTCCCGGTGGCCTCTCCCAGCACCTCCCAGGTGTGTCCCTTCTGCAGTACCAGGACCCTCCCCAGGTGTCCCCACCTGGCCCAGGTGTGTCCCCAGGTGTGACCTCACCTGTCCAGGGGTCCCTCACCTGTGTCCCGCTGGCCTGTCCCAGCACCTCCCAGGTGTGTCCCTTGCTCAGCACCAGGACCCTCCCCAGGTGTCCCCACCTGGGCGCTCCCAGGGCCAGGCCCCAGGTGCGTCCCAGGCTCAGGGGCGCGGCCGCGTAACCTGCGCAGGTGAGACGGGAGGTTTGGGGATTTTGGGGGGGAATTTGGGGAATTTCGGGTAAAATTTGGGGGTTTCAGGTAAAATTTCTGCTTTTTCAGGCAAATTCGTGACATTTTCAGGTAAATTTTTGAGGGTTTTTGGGTAAACTTGAGGATTTTCAGGTAAATTTGTGGATATTTCAGGTAATTTTGGGTATTTCAGGTAAATTTGAGGGTTTTCAGGTGAATTTTTGGGGATTTTCGGGTGAATTTTTGGGCATTTTCAGGTGAATTTTTGGGGACTTTCAGGTGAATTTTTGGGGGTTTTCGGGTGAATTTTGGGGGGATTTTCGGGTGAATTTTTTGGGGATTTTCGGGTGATTTTTTGACATTTTCGGGTGAATTTTTGGAGATTTTCAGGTGAATTTTTGAGGATTTTCAGGTGAATTTTTGGGGGGATTTTCAGGTGGATTTTTGACATTTTTCAGGTGAATTTTTGATATTTTTCAGGTGAATTTTTGGGGATTTTCGGGTAAATTTTTGGGGATTTATGGGTGAATTTTTGGGGACTTTCAGGTGAATTTTTGGGGATTTTCAGGCAAATTTTTGACATTTTTCAGGTGAATTTTTGGGGGTTTTCAGGTAAATTTTTGGGGATTTTCAGGTGAATTTTTGGGGCTTTTCAGGTGAATTTTGGGGCATTCCGGGCCCCCCTTACCCAGGTAAGCGTCGCGGGCCTCCTCGGTGCCGCTCAGGTGAGCTCCAGGTGTGCCCAGGTGAGCTCCAGGTGTGCCCAGGTGAGCTCCAGGTGTGCCCAGGTGCGCCCCAGGTGTGCCCAGGTTGGGGGCGGAGCCGTTGAGGAAGGCGGGCTCGGCCCCGCCCCCGCCGTAGACGAACGCTCCTCCCGACCAATCGAACGCGCCGACCGCGCCCAGGACCGGCCCCGCCTGCGAGGGGTCACGCGGGGTCACGGGGGGTCACGGGGGGGTCACGGGGTCAGGGGTCAGGGGTCAGGGGTCACGCGGGGGTCAGGGGTCACTCACCGGGCTCAGGGTCGCGCTCAGCCCCACCTGGGCCATCTCCAGCTGGAAGGAGCTGCTGTGGGCCGAGCGTGTACCTGGCACAGGTGAGACACGGCACAGGTGAGGGCACAGGTGAGGGCACAGGTGAGGGCACAGCTGGGCCCAGGTGTGCAAAACACACCCCCAGCTGTGCCCAGGTGTGCCCAGGTGTGCTATAACCACTCCCAGGTGTATCCCAGGTGTGCCCAGGTGCTCTCAGGTGTGTCTCAGGTGTGCCCAGGTGTGCAAAAATCACCCCCAGGTGTGCCCAGGTGTGTTATAACCACCCTCAGGTGTATCCCAGGTGTGCCCAGGTACCCCCCAGGTGTGCCCAGGTGATCCAGGTGTGGGCCCAGGTTTATCTCAGGTTTGTCCCAGGTGCCCCCAGGTGTGCCCAGGTGTGTCTCAGGTGTGTCTCAGGTGTGCCCAGGTGTGCAAAAATCACCCCCAGGTGTGCCCAGGTGTGCAAAAATCACCCCCAGGTGTGCCCAGGTGTGTTATAACCACCCTCAGGTGTATCCCAGGTGTGCCCAGGTGTGTCTCAGGTGCCCCCAGGTGTATCTCAGGTGTGTCTCAGGTGTCCCCAGGTGCCCCCAGGTACCCTCGATGGCGAAGATCTTCTCCTGGAGCTGGCTCTGGATCCCGGCCAGGGCGCTGAAGTTGCCCACGTGGAACAGGTGATCCCGGGCGGGGCTCGACGCGATCTTCTTCAGCTCATCGTACGCCCTGGGGACCCGGAACACGTCGCCCACCTGCGGGGACAGGTGGACAGGTGAGGGGGACACGGACAGGTGAGATGGACAGATGGACAGGTGAGGGGGACAGGTAGACAGGTGACATGGACAGATGGACAGGTGAGATGGACACGGACAGGTGAGATGGACACGGACAGGTGAGATGGACAGGTGGACATGGATGGATGGACAGATGGACAGGTGAGATGGACAGGTGGACAGGTGAGGTGGACAGCTGGACATGGATGGATGGACACAGATGGACAGCTGGACATGGTGGGCATGGATGGACAGGTGGGATGGATGGAGATGGACAGGTGGACATGGATGGATGGACAGGTGGACATGGCAGACATGGTGGACAGGTGGGATGGACAGGTGGACATGAATGAATGGACAGGTGGACATGGTGGACACAGATGGACAGGTGGACATGGATGGACATGGATGGATGGACAGGTGGGATGGACAGGTGAGATGGACAGGTGGACATGGATGGGCACGGATGGATGGACAGGTGGACAGATGGGATGGATGGACAGGTGGACATGGATGGACAGGTGGGATGGACAGGTGAGATGGACAGGTGGACATGGATGGACATGGATGGATGGACAGGTGGACAGGTGGGATGGATGGACAGCTGGACATGGATGGATGGACAGGTGGGCATGGATGGACATGGAGATGGATGGACAGGTGAGATGGACAGGTGGACATGGATGGACATGGATGGATGGAGATGGCTGGACAGGTGGACAGATGGACATGGATGGATGGACAGGTGGACAGGTGAGATGGACAGGTGGACATGGATGGACATGGAGATGGATGGACAGGTGGGATGGATGGATAGGTGAGATGGACAGGTGGACATGGATGGGCACGGATGGATGGACAGGTGGACAGGTGGGATGGATGGACAGCAGGACACGGTGGACAACGTGGTGGACAGATGGACATGGGTGAATGGACAGCTGGACATGTTGGACACGGACGGCCGGGAGAGATGGAGATGGATGGACAGGTGAGATGGATGGATGGATGGACAGGTGGACATGGATGGACATGGATGGATGGACAGGTGGGATGGACAGGTGGGATGGACAGGTGGACATGGATGGGCACGGATGGATGGACAGGTGGACAGGTGGGATGGACAGGTGGGATGGACAGCTGGACATGGATGGGCACGGATGGATGGACAGGTGGACAGATGGGATGGATGGACAGCAGGACACGGTGGACAACATGGTGGACAGATGGACATGGGTGGATGGACAGGTGGACATGTTGGACACAGACGGACAGGTGGACATGGTGGACACGGATGGACAGGTGGGGTGGATGGACAGGTGGGACGGACAGACGGACAGATGGACAGACGGACGGACGGACGGACGGATGGACAGACGGACAGATGGACAGACAGACAGACGGACGGACGGACGGACAGACGGACAGACGGACGGACAGACGGACAGACAGACGGACAGACGGACGGACGGACCCCGATGGCGTAGCGCGTGACCGCCATGGCGTCGGCCAGCTCGATGACCTCCGGGTAGTCCAGGGGGTCGCCGTTCTTCTCGCCGTCGGTGACCACGATCAGGACGCGCCGCGCGCCCGCCCGCGCCCCCCGGCGCCGCACCAACATCTGCTCCCTGCGGGCACAGGGCACAGGGCAGCGGTCAGCGCGGCCGGAGGGCAGCGGTCAGTGTGGCCGGAGGGCAGCGGTCAGTGTGGCCGGAGGGCAGAGGTCAGTGCAGCCAGACATGGCCAGGGGAATGGCCAGTGGTCAGCGGTCAGTGGGGCTTGACATGGCTGGAGGAATGGTCAGTGGTCAGCACGGCCAGAGGTCAGTGGTCAGCAAGGCTGGAGGTCAGCGGTCAGTGCGGCCGGAGGGCAGCGGTCACTGGGGTTTGACATGGCCAGAGGAAAGGTCAGTGGTCAGTGCGGCCGGACACGGCCAGGGGAATGGCCAGCGGTCAGCGGTCAGTGGGGTTTGACATGGCCACGGGAATGGTCAGCGGTCAGTGTGGCCGGAGGTCAGTGGTCAGCAGGGACAGAGGGCAGTGGTCAGTGGGGTCAGCGGTCATTGGTCATTCACAGAACATGCTGGGGGAGTGGTTATTGGTCACTGGTCAGTGGTCACTGGTCAGTGGGGTCAGTGGTCACTCACAGCACGTGCTTTATCCCCGTGGCCGTGTGGGTCGCTCCGGCCAGCTGCTGGACATGGGGAGCGGTCAGTGGTCACTGGTCATTGGTCATTGGTCACTGGTCAGTGGTCAGTGGTCAGTGGTCACTCACAGGACATGTTTGATCCCCGTGGCCGTGTGGGTCGCTCCGGCCAGCTGCCGGACATGGGGGGTGGTCAGTGGTCAGTGGTCAGTGGGGTCACTGGTCACTGGTCAGTGGTCAGTGGTCACTCACAGCACGTGTTTGATCCCCGTGGCCGTGTGGGTCGCTCCGGCCAGCTGCCGGACATGGGGGTGGTAATTGGTCAGTGGTCAGTGGTCAGTGGGGTCAGTGGTCAGTGGTCAGTGGTCAGTGGTCACTCACAGGACATGTTTGATCCCCGTGGCCGTGTGGGTCGCTCCGGCCAGCTGCCGGACATGGGGGGTGGTTATTGGTCAGTGGTCAGTGTTCAGTGGGGTCACTGGTCAGTGGTCACTGGTCAGTGGTCACTCACAGCACGTGCTTTATCCCCGTGGCCGTGTGGGTCACTCTGGCCAGCTGCCGGACATGGCCAGGAGAGCAGTCAGTGTGGTCACTGGTCAGCGGTCAGTGGTCACTGGTCATTGGTCCGTGGTCAGTGGTCAGTGGTCAGTGGTCACTGGTCAGTGGTCAGTGGTCACTGGTCAGCAGTCAGTGGTCACTCACAGCACGTGCTTTATCCCCGTGGCCCTGTGCGTGGCTCCGGCCAGCTGCCGGACATGGGGGGTGGTCAGCGGTCAGTGGGGTCATTGGTCAGTGGTCACTGGTCACTGTTCAGTGGTCAGTGGTCAGTGGGGTCAGTGGTCACTGGTCAGTGGTCAGTGGTCACTCACAGGACATGCTTTATCCCCGTGGCGGTGTGGGTCGCTCCGGCCAGCTGCCGGACATGGGGGGTGGTTATTGGTCACTGGTCACTGGTCACTGGTCACTGGTCACTGGTCAGTGGGGTCAGTGGTCACTCACAGCACGTGCTTGATCCCCGTGGCCGTGTGGGTCGCTCCGGCCAGCTGCCGGACATGGGGAGCAGTCACTGGTCAGTGGTCATTGGTCATTGGTCAGTGGTCAGTGGTCACTGGTCAGTGGTCAGTGGTCACTCACAGGACATGCTGGGGTATTGGTCAGTGGTCAGTGGTCACTCACAGGACATGCTTTATCCCCGTGGCCGTGTGGGTCGCTCCGGCCAGCTGCCGGACATGGGGGGTGGTTATTGGTCACTGGTCACTGGTCAGTGGGGTCACTGGGGTATTGGTCAGTGGTCAGTGGTCACTCACAGCACGTGCTTGATCCCCGTGGCCGTGTGGGTCGCTCCGGCCAGCTGCCGGACATGGGGGGTGGTCATTGGTCACTGGTCAGTGTTCAGTGGGGTCACTGGTCAGCGGTCAGTGGTCAGTGGTCACTCACAGGACGTGTTTGATCCCCGTGGCCGTGTGGGTCGCTCCGGCCAGCTGCCGGACATGGGGGGTGGTCAGTGGGGTCACTGGGGTATTGGTCAGTGGTCAGTGGTCACTCACAGCACGTGCTTTATCCCCGTGGCCGTGTGCGTGGCTCCGGCCAGCTGCCGGACATGGGGGGTGGTTATTGGTCAGTGGGGTCAGTGGTCACTGGTCACTGGTCAGTGGTCAGTGGTCAGTGGTCACTCACAGGACATGCTTGATCCCCGTGGCCGTGTGGGTCGCTCCGGCCAGCTGCCGGACATGGGGGGTGGTCAGTGGTCACTGGGGTATTGGTCAGTGGGGTCAGTGGTCACTCACAGGACGTGCTTTATCCCCGTGGCCGTGTGGGTGGCTCCGGCCAGCTGCCGGACATGGGGGGGTGGTTATTGGTCAGTGGTCACTGGTCACTGGTCACTGGTCACTGGTCACTGGTCAGTGGTCAGTGGTCACTCACAGGACGTGCTTTATCCCCGTGGCCGTGTGGGTCGCTCCGGCCAGCTGCCGGACATGGGGGTGGTTATTGGTCACTGGTCAGTGGTCAGTGGGGTCAGTGGTCAGCGGTCAGTGGTCAGTGGTCACTCACAGCACGTGCTTTATCCCCGTGGCCGTGTGCGTGGCTCCGGCCAGCTGCCGGACATCCTCCAGGAGCCGCTCGGGCTCCGGCGCCGCCCGGAACTCGCTGAAGTCGAAGTGGTCTCGGACTTTGTAGGAGAACTGGGTGAGGGAGAACTGGACAGACGGACGGACAGTGAGTGACCACCCCGCGGCCACTCCGGACAGCCCCGGGGACCAGCGGCTCCAGCGGTCAGCGGCCGGGAGATGGATGACCCAAAGATGACCATTGGGGGGTCAGTGGTCAGTGTCCGGGAGATGGATGACCCAAAGATGACCAATGGCCATTGGGGGGTCAAGGTCAAGGATGACCATTGACCACTGGGGGGTCAAGGTCAATGTCCATGGAAATGAATGACCAGTGATGACCAATGGTCATTGGGTGGTCAATGTCCACGGAGATGAATGACCCCAGATGACCATTGAGTGGTCAGTGGTCAGTGTCCATGGAGATGAATGACCCAAGATGACCACTGGTCATTGGGTGGTCACCACTCAACATCCATGGCCAATGGTCAGTGTCCCTGACCCCAGATGACCATTGGGTGGTCACCACTCAGTGTCCATGGAGATGAATGACCCCAGATGACCATTGAGTGAGTGGTCAGTGGTCAGTGTCCACGGAGATGGATGACCCAAAGATGACCAATGGTCATTGGGTGGTCACCACTCAATGTCCATGGAGATGAATGACCCCAGATGACCAATGGGTGGTCAGTGGTCAATGTCCATGGAGATGGATGACCCAAAGATGACCAGTGACCATTGGGTGGTCAGTGGTCAGTGTCCATGGAAACGAATGACCAAAGATGACCAATGACCACTGGGTGGTCACCACTCAATGTCCATGGAGATGGATGACCCCAGATGACCATTGAGTGGTCAGTGGTCAGTGTCCATGGAGATGGATGACCCAAAGATGACCAGTGACCATTGGGGGGTCAACAACCAAGGTCAATGATGAACAATGACCATTGGGTGGACAACGGTCAATGTCCATGGAAATGAATGACCAATGATGACCACTGGTCATTGGGTGGTCACCACTCAACGTCCGTGCCAATGGTCAGTGTCCCTGACCCCAGATGACCCCAGATGACCATTGGGTGGTCAGTGGTCAGTGTCCATGGAGATGAATGACCACAGATGACCACTGGTCATTGGGGTGGTCACCACTCAACGTCCATGGCCAATGGTCAGTGTCCCTGACCCCAGATGACCCCAGATGACCACAGGGTGGCCAGTGGTCAGTGTCCCTGACCCCAGATGACCACTGGGTGGTCACCACTCAATGTCCACGGAGATGGATGACCCCAGATGACCAATGGTCATTGGGTGGTCAACGCCCAAGGTTGACCAGGTGAGCGTTACCTGCCCAGGTGACTTTTACCTGCCCAGGTGTGTTTTACCTGCCCAGGTGTTTTACCTGCCCAGGTGTTCTACCAGCCCAGGTGTGTTACCTGCCCAGATGAGCGTTACCCGCCCAGGTGTTTTACCTGCCCAGGTGCGTTACCTGCCCAGGTGAGCTTTACCCACCCAGGTGTGTTTTACCTGCCCAGGTGAGCGTTACCTGCCCAGGTGTTCTACCAGCCCAGGTGTTCTACCTGCCCAGGTGAGCGTTACCTGCCCAGGTGAGCGTTACCTGCCCAGGTGAGCGTTACCTGCCCAGGTGTGTTACCTGCCCAGGTGAGCGTTACCTGCCCAGGTGTGTTTTACCTGCCAGGTGAGCGTTACCCACCCAGGTGTTCTACCAGCCCAGGTGTTTTACCTGCCCAGGTGAGCGTTACCCACCCAGGTGAGTTTTACCTGCCCAGGTGTTTTACCTACCCAGGTGAGCGTTACCCACCCAGGTGAGTTTTACCTGCCCAGGTGTTTTACCTACCCAGGTGTGTTTTACCTGCCAGGTGAGCGTTACCTGCCCAGGTGACCATTACAAATCCAGGTGTTTTACCTGCCAGGTGAGCGTTACCTGCCCAGGTGTGTATTACCCACCCAGGTGTGTTTTACCCGCCCAGGTGAGCGTTACCCACCCAGGTGTTTTACCTGCCCAGGTGTGTTACCCGCCCAGGTGAGCGTTACCTGCCAGGTGTGTTTTACCTGCCCAGGTGAGCGTTACCTGCCCAGGTGAGCGTTACCTGCCAGGTGAGCGTTACCTGCCCAGGTGAGTTTTACCTGCCCAGGTGTTTTACCTGCCCAGGTGAGCGTTACCTGCCCAGGTGTTTTACCTGCCAGGTGAGCGTTACCCACCCAGGTGAGCGTTACCTGCCCAGGTGAGCGTTACCCACCCAGGTGAGCGTTACCTGCCAGGTGTGTTTTACCTGCCCAGGTGAGCGTTACCTGCCCAGGTGAGCGTTACCTGCCCAGGTGAGCGTTACCTGCCCAGGTGTGTTTTACCTGCCAGGTGAGCATTACCCACCCAGGTGTTCTACCAGCCCAGGTGTTCTACCAGCCCAGGTGAGCGTTACCTGCCCAGGTGAGTTTTACCTGCCCAGGTGAGCGTTACCTGCCCAGGTGTTTTACCTGCCCAGGGGCATTACCTGCCCAGGTGAGCGTTACCTGCACGTCGGCGTGCCGGAAGCGCCGCATCACCTCAGCGATGAAGGTTTTCATCCTCTGGAAGTCCCTGGGCGCGATGCTGCCCGAGCCGTCCACCAGGAAGGCGATGTCCATCGAGGGCTTCGGACACTCTGCGGACACGAGTGACCATGAGTGACCACTGACCACGAGTGACCACCAGTGACCACTGACCACGAGGGACCCGAATTTGGGGTGAAATCTCCAAAAAACCCCGAATTTTGGGGGTTCTGCCTTCTCAATGTGGCACAAAAAGCCAAGATGACCAATGGGTGGCCAATGGTCAGTGTCCATGGAGATGAATGACCACAGATGACCAATGACCATTGGGTGGTCACCACTCAAGGTCAGTGATGACCACTGGTCACTGGGTGGTCACCACTCAACGTCCATGGCCCCAATGACCACACGTGACCCCAGATGACACCAGATGACCCCAGGTGACCCCGGATGACCCCAGATGACCAATGAGTGGACAATGGTCAGTGTCCATGGAGATGAATGACCACAGGTGACCCCAGATGACCACAGGGTGGACAATGACCATTGGGTGGTCACCACTCAATGTCCATGGCCCAGATGACCCCAGGCGACCCCAGATGACCACAGGGTGGACAAGGGTCACTGTCCATGACCCCAATGACCACAGATGACCACTGGGTGGACAATGGCCAGTGCCCCTGACCCCAGATGACCACAGGGTGGTCACCACTCAACGTTCATGGTCAATGGTCAGTGTCCATGGAGGTGAATGACCACAGGTGACCCCAGATGACCACAGGGTGGACAATGACCATTGGGTGGTCACCACTCAATGTCCATGGCCCAGATGACCCCAGGTGACCCCAGATGACCACTGGTCAGTGTCCCTGACCCCAGGTGACCACAGATGACCACACGGTGGCCAATGGTCAGTGTCCATGGCCCAGATGACCCCAGATGACCACAGGGTGGACAATGACCATTGGGTGGTCACCACTCAATGTCCATGGAGATGAATGACCCCAGGTGATCCCAGGTGACCCCAGGTGACCCCAATGACCCCAGGTGACCCCAGGTGACCCCAATGACCCCAGGTGACCCCAGGTGACCAATGGGTGGACAATGACCATTGGGTGGTCACCACTCAAGGTCAGCGATGACCAATGACCCCAGATGACCACTGGTCATTGGGTGGTCACCACTCAATGTCCCTGACCCCAGGTGACCCCAGGTGACCCCAGGTGACCCCAGATGACCACTGGTCAGTGTCCCTGACCCCAGGTGACCCCAGATGACCATTGGGTGGCCAATGGTCAGTGTCCATGGAGATGAATGACCACAGATGACCACAGATGACCCCAGATGACCAATGAGTGGCCAGTGGTCAGTGTCCCTGACCCCAGATGACCACTGGGTGGTCACCACTCAATGTCCATGGCCAGTGGTCAGTGTCCCTGACCCCAATGACCCCAGGTGACCCCAGATGACCACAGGGTGGACAATGACCATTGGGTGGTCACCACTGAAGGTCAAGGATGACCACTGGTCACTGAGGGGTCACCACTCAATGTCCATGGCCCAGATGACCACAGGGTGGACAATGACCATTGGGTGGTCACCACTCAATGTCCGTGGAGATGAATGACCCCAGGTGACCCCAGGTGACCTCGGCTGACCCCAGGTGACCCCGGCTGACCCCCGGTGCCCCCGTCCGTCCGTCCGTCCGTCCGTGCCGTACCTGGCAGTGTGTCCGGCAGGCTGCGGCCGGGCCGGAGCGCGGGGTCCAGCCGGACGCAGAAGCCGCTCAGGTGGACGTTGGCCCCGCACACCTGGGCGGCCGTGGGGCCGCACACCTGGGCACGGATCCCACCTCAGAAACGGCGATTTTGGTAAAAACCCCACCCCAGGCCCTCAGAAACGGCGATTTCGGTAAAAACCCCACCCCAGGGCCTCAGAAACGGCGATTTTGGTAAAAAACCCCACCCCAGGGCCCTCAGAAACGGCGATTTTGGTAAAAACCCCACCCCAGGCCCTCAGAAACGGCGATTTTGGTAAAACCCCCACCCCAGGGCCCTCAGAAACGGCGATTTCGGTAAAAAACCCCACCCCAGGGCCCTCAGAAACGGCAATTTTGGTAAAAACCCCACCCCAGGGCCCTCAGGAGGGAAACTTCTGCGAGGTTCCTCGAAAAACCCAGATTTGGGGTGGAAACTCACAAAAAACAGATTTTGGTGTTCCACCTCCTCGGGGTTCTTCAAAAAAACAGATTTTGGGGTGAAACCATCAAAAAATCTAATTTTCGGGGTTCTACCCCACCAGAACCTCATTTTTGGGGAGAAACCTCCAAAAAATCCAATTTTCGGGGTTCTACCCCACCAGAACCTCATTTTTGGGGAGAAACCTTCAAAAAATCCAATTTTTGGGGTTCTACCTTCTTCGTGTCCCACAAAAAAGAAATTTTGGGGTGAAAACTAAAAAAAAATCTGATTTTTGGGGTTCTACCCCACAAGAACTTCAATTTTAGGGTGAAACCTCAAAAAAATCCAATTTTTGGTGTTCTACCTTCTTGATGTCCCACAAAAATAATAAATTTTGGGGTGATACCTCCAAAAATCCAGTTTTTGGGGTTCTATCCCACAAGAACCTCAATTTTGGGGTGAAACCTCAAAAAAATCCAATTTTCGGGGTTCTACCCCACAAGAACTTCCATTTTTAGGGTGAAACCTCCAAAAAAACCAATTTTGGGGGTTCTACCTCAGAAGAACTTCCATTTTTGGGGAGAAACCTCCAAAAAATCCAATTTTGGGTGTTCTATCTTCTTGATGTCCCACAAAAAACTAAATTTTGGGGTGAAACCTCAAAAAAAAAATCTGATTTTTGGGGTTCAGACCCCAATTTTGGGGTGGAACCTCCTGAAAACCCAATTTTTGTGATGGAACCCCCTATAAAACACCCAAGAGCCTCCAAATTTTGGGGCCAAACCTCCCAAAAACCCCAAATTTTGAGGCTGAACCTCCCGAAACCCCAAATTTCGGAGTAAAACTCCCGAATTTTCTGCTAAAACTTCCAAATTTTGGGGTACAAATCCCAAATTTTGGGCTAAACCTCCCAAATTTAGGGTAAAAATCCCCAATTTTGGGGTAACAATCCCCAGTTTTGGGGGTAAAAATTCCGAATTTTGGGGGTAAAAGTCCCAAATTTGGGGGTAAAACTCCCAGATTTTGGGGTACAATTTCTAAATTTTGTGCTAAAAAATCCCAAATTTTGGGGCACAAATCCCAAATTTAGGGGTAAAACTCCCAAATTTTAGGGTAAAAATTCCGAATTTTGGGGTAAAAGTCCCAAATTTGGGGGTAAAAATCCCAAATTTTGGGGGTAAAAATTCTGAATTTTGGGGGTAAAAATCCCCAATTTTGGGGTAAAAATTCCGAATTTTGGGGTTGAATTCCCAAATTTTGGGGTAAACATCCCGAATTTTGGGGTGAAACTCCCAATTTTGGGGCGGAACTCGGCGATTTTGGGTCTCACCAGCGCCGCATCGTCGCCGGCCGCCAGCGCCAGCCCCAGCGAGGAATTTTCGGCTCCGGAGGGTCCTGGGGGGGGGGCGCAGGTGAGACCCCAAAATTTGGGGGTCCCAATTTGGGGAGGGGTCCCCAAAATTTGGGATGGGGGGGGAGGGGCCTCACCCGAGACCGGAATTTTCTGGCAATTTCCGGAGCGGAAGCTGCAGCCGAACACGGCCCCGGAGCCGCCGCCCGCGCGGGGCGCCCCCACCAGGAGCCTTTTGGGGCGAAATCGGGGAATTTGGGGAAAATTCAGGGGATTTCGGGAAAAAATAGGAATTTGGGGGAAAAAATTTGGGAATTTTGGGGTAAATAATGG
This sequence comes from Calcarius lapponicus, assembly GCA_039654755.1. Lineage (NCBI taxonomy): Eukaryota > Metazoa > Chordata > Aves > Passeriformes > Fringillidae > Calcarius > Calcarius lapponicus. The sequence continues at coordinate 7,032 of JBBFKN010000378.1, read as the reverse complement.
AAAAAATTTGGGTTTTTTGGGGGGGAGATTTGGGGGATTTTAGGGGATTGTGGAGGGGGATTTGGGGGAAATTCGGGGGGGGGAAATTGGGAAATTTGGGGGAAAAATGGGAATTTGGGGGTAAATAATGGGGAAAATTTGGGGTTTTTTTTGGGGGGAGATTTGGGGGATTTTAGGGGATTGTGGGGGGGATTTGGGGGAAATTCTGGGGAGTTTAGGGAGGTTTTAGGGAATTTTGGTGAAATTTGGGGATTTTGGAGGGATTTTTGTGGGATTTTGGGAAAATCTGGGGATTTTAGGGGATTGTGGGGAGAATTTAGGGAAATTTGGGGTTTTTTTGGCAGAAATTTGGGGGGATTTTAGGGGATTGTGGGGGGGGGGGAATTTGGGGGGATTTTGGTAAAATTTGGGGGAGTTTAGGGAGGAATTTGGGGGTTTCTGTGGGATTTTTTGGGGGGTTTTGGGGAGAATTTGGGGGATTTTTTTGGGGATTTTTGGGGGGATTTCAGGGATATTTGGGGCTGGATTTTGGGGTGGATTTTGGGGTGAATTCGGGGGTTTTGGGGTGTTTACCATCCTCGGTCCCTGGTCCCGAGCTGGGCCACGCTGGCGGGGGGATTTTGGGGGGAATTTTGGGGGATTTTTGGGGGGGTTTCTGGGATATTTTGGGGGATATTTGGGGGTGGATTTCGGGGTGGATTTTGGGGTGAATTCCGGGGTTTTGGGGTTTTTTACCATCCTCTGTCCCCCGTTCCGAGCTGGGCCACGCTGGCGCCGAAGCCGCCCCCGGGGTCCCCCCTGAACACCGCGGGCGCCTCCAGGTCCAGCCCGGCCCAGGTGAGCGCGGCTGGGGGGGGGGGGGGGGGCAGTGACGTCACTGGGTGTGGTCGGTGACGTCACGGGGGAGGGGAGGGGCCACACCTGGGGCGGGGCCACGACGGGCCCAGGGGCGACCCCCAACCTCCAATGTCCGTCTGTCCGTCTGTCCCCCCCAGGTGTGACCCCAGTGTCCGTCTGTCCATCCATCCAGGTGTGACCCCAATGTCCCCGTGACCCCCGAGTGACCCCAGTGTCCCCAATGTCCCCAATGTCCGTCTGTCCCCCACCTGTCCGTCTGTCCGCCCCAATGTCCCCAGCGTCCCCAATGTCCCCCAGTGTCCGTCTGTCCGTCTGTCCCCACAGGTGTCCCCCACCTGTCCAGGTGTCCCCAAACGTCCCCAGTGTCCCCAGTGTCCCTCTGTCCGTCTGTCACCCGTCTGTCCGTCTGTCCGCCCCAATGTCCCCAATGTCCCCAGTGACCCCTGAGTGACCCCAGTGTCCCCAATGTCCGTCTGTCCGTCTGTCCCCCGGCTGTCCTTTCTGTCCGCTCCAACGTCCCCAATGTCCCCAATGTCTGTCCATCACCCCAGGTGTGTCCCTGATGTCCCCTGCGACCCCCGAGTGACCCCAACGTCCCCAGTGTCCATCTGTCTGTCTGTCCATCTGTCCAGGTGTCCCCCAAGCCCCAATGTCTCCAATGTCCGTCTGTCCGTCTGTCCCCCACCTGTCCGTCTGTCCCCCAGGTGTCCCCCCACTTGCCCAGGTGTCCCCAAACCCCAACGTCCCCAACGTCCGTCTGTCCCCCGGCTGTCCTTCTGTCCACCCCAACGTCCCCAACGTCCCCAGTGTCCGTCTATCCACCTGTCTGTCTGTCCGTCTGTCCCCACAGGTGTCCCCACCTGTCCAGATGTCCCCGAGCGACCCCAACGTCCCCAATGTCCGTCCATCTGTCCTCCACATGTCTGTCTGTCCGTCTGTCGGCCCCAATGTCCCCCAACATCCCCAGTGTCCCCAGTGTCCGTCTGTCCCTCTGTCCGTCCGTCCGTCCGCACCTGTCCCCAGCAGCACAGCAGCAGCACGACCAGCAGCAGCGGCCCCGCTCCCATCGCGGCTTCCTCCGGCTGCGCCCCCAAAAAAAATTAAATTAAAAAAAACCCCAAAAAAGCGGAACCGGGGGGGTGGGGGAGGGGCAGGAAAAGGTGGGGGCGGGGCAGGAACTTTTGGGGCCAAACGGCGCCAAAAAAGGTCAAAGAGTGGGGGAGGGGCGGGGGGGGGTGGGGGGTCACGTGGGGGGGGGGTGACGACCCCGCCCCTCCCCCACCAACCACGCGCGGCGATGACGTCACTGGCGCCCGTGGGAAAGGAGGAAGGAGCCGCTTCCCGCGGGGGGGGGAGGGGAGGGGGGGGATGGGGGGCCCCGTGTCCGTCCGTCCGTCCCGTTCCAGGCGTCCGTCTGTCCGTCTGTCCGTCCATCCCCTGCGTCCATCCCCAGTGTCCATCTGTCCATCCGTCCATCCGTCCATCCATCCCAGCTGTTCCACCCATCCATTCCCAGTGTCCGTCTGTCCGTCTGTCCCGTCCGTCCGTCCGTCCATCCCCTGTGTCCATTCCCGGTGTCCGTCTGTCCATCCCAACTGTCCATCCATCGATTCCTGGTGTCCATCTGTCCGTCTGTCCGTCCATCTCTCCATTCCCAGTGTCCCTCCGTCCGTCCATGTCCATCCCAACTGTCTGTCCATCCATTCCCGGTGTCCGTCTGTCCTTCTGTCCATCTGTCCGTCTATCCATCCATCCATCCCCTGTGTCCATCCCCTGTCCGTCCTTCCATCCGTCTGTCCGTCTGTCTGTCCATTCCCGGTGTCGGTCTGTCCATCCATCCGTCCGTCCATCCCCTGTGTCCATCCCAGTGTCCGTCTGTCTGTCTGTCCGTCCATCTGTCCATTCCCAGGGTCCGTCCATCCGTCCGTCCATCCTGTCCGTCCATCTTCCATTCCCAGTGTCTGTCTGTCCATCCGTCCATCCCAACTGTCCGTCTGTCCATCCGTCCGTCCATGTCCATCCCAACTGGCCCTCTATCCATTCCCAGTGTCCATCTGTCCGTCTGTCCGTCCATCTCTCCATTCCCAGTGTCCGTCTGTCCGTCCGTCTGCCCGTTCCCAGGGTCTGTCCATCCGTCCACAAAAAACCCCAAATCCCCCCGAAATCTTCCAAAATCCCCACAAGTCCACGAAATTCCCCCAAAATCCCCCAAAGCCGCCCAAAAATTCGCCCAAAACCTCAAAATCCCCCCAAAATCCCCGAAAACCCCCCAAAAAAATCCCCCAAAAATCCCTAAAAAAATCCCCCCCCAAAAAATCCAAAATCGTCCCCAAAAAAAACCCAAAAAACACCCAAAAAATCCTCCAAATTTTTTTAAAAACCCCAAAAATTCCAACCCCCCCCTCAAAATCCCTCCCCCCACCCCCAAATCCCCCTTGAAGCCCCTCCCCCTTTCAGCCCCTCCCCTTTTAGGCTCCGCCCTATTTTAACCCCTCTCCCTTTAGCCCCGCCCCCTTCAAGCCCCGCCCCTCAGTCTCCCTTTCCCGCAGCCCCTCTCCCTTTAAGCCCCGCCCCCTTTTAGCCCCGCCCCCTCCGCATCCCTTTCCCGCATCCCTCCTTTTAACCCCGCCCCCTTTTTAACCCCGCCCCCTTTAGCCCCGCCCCCTCCCCTTTCCCGCAGCCCCTCTCCCTTTTAGCCCCGCCCCCTTTAAGCCCCGCCCCTCCCCCTTTCCCGCAGCCCCTCCCCTCCCCCGTTCCGCCCCTCCCCCCCCTCCGCAGCCGCAGCCGCCGCCGCAGCCCCGGGGCCGCCCCTCCCCCCCCCAGCGCCGCCCCCGCCCCCAGCCCGGGGGGTCCCGGGGGGTCCCGGCCCCTCCCCCACCCCGAGGGGGGGTCCCGGCCCCTCCCCCACCCCGAGGGGGGTCCCCGCCCCTCCCCCCACCCCAAAGGGGGTCCCGCCCCTCCCCCACCATGAAGGACCGGACCCAGGAGCTCCGCAGCGTGAGCGGGGGGGGGGGGAGGGGAACGGGGGGGGTTTGGGGGGGTTTGGGGGGGGGTTTGGGGGAGATGGGGGAGGGGAAGGGTGGCGGGGGGTCCGGGGGATTTTTGGGGATTTTTTTGGGAATTTTTGGCATTTTTTAAAAAATTTTTCGTGATTTTTTGGGATTTTGGGGGGATTTTGGGGGGTCTGGGGGCGATTTTTTGGGGGGATTTCGGGGGGTTTGGGGGAGGTGGGGGGAGGGGAATGGTGGGGGGGGATCCCGCTGATTTTTGGGGAATTTTTTTGGGAATTTTTTTGATTTTTTTGGAATTTTTATGGATTTTTTTTATTTTTTTGTGATTTTTGGGGGATTTTTGGGGCATTTTGGGGGTCTGGGGGCGATTTTGGGGGGGGGTTGGGGGGCATTTTGGGGGTTCGAGAGGGAGGTGGGGGAGGGGAATGGTGGAGGGGGGTCCTGCGGGTTTTTGGGGAATTTTGGGGATTTTTGGGGATTTTTTGGGGGTTTTTTTGGAATTTTTTTTCATTTTTTTGGTGATTTTGGGGGATTTTGGGGGGTCTGGGGGCGATTTTGTGGCGATTTTGGGGGGATTTTGGGGTTTGGGGGAGGGGAAGGGTCGGGGGGGGGGTCCGGAGGATTTTTGGGGATTTTTTGGGGATTTTTATGGAATTTTTTTAATTTTGGGGGGATTTTTGGAGGTCTGGGGGCGATTTTGGGGGGATTTGGGGTTTTGGGGAGTCTCCAGGGGGTTGGGGGAGGGGAATTGTGTGTGTGGGGGGGGGGGGGGGTCCGGAGGATTTTGGGGAATTTTGGGGGATTTTTTTTGGTTTCTTGGGGATTTTTTGGGGGGTTTTAATGGAGTTTTTTGGATTTTTAGGGATTTTTGGTGGGGTCTGGGGGGCCGATTTTGGGGGGATTTGAGGGGGTTCAGGGGGGGTTTGGGGGTGGGGAATGGTGGGGGGGGGGGGGGGGTCCCCCGCGGATTTTTGGGGATTTTTTGGGGATTTTTGGGGTTTTTTATTGGATTTTTTTTCAATTTCTGGATTTTTTGGGGGGTCTGGGGGCGATTTTGGGGGGATTTGGGGGGGTTCGGGGGGGGTTTTGGGGGAGGGGAATGGTGGGGGGGGGTCCCGCGGATTTTTTGGGAAATTTTTGGGGATTTTTTTTTTTAATTTTTTTTGGGATTTTTGAGGGGGTTTTGAGGCTCTGGAAGGGATTTTTGGGGGAATTTTTAGGGATTTTGGGGGAATTTTTTGGGAATTTTTCGGGATTTTTGGGAATTTTTTTGAGGAGGAGGTTTGAGGCTTTTGGGGGCGTGGCTTTCCCCTTTTGGGGGCGTGGCTTTCCCCTTTTGGGGGCGTGGCTTTCCCCTTTTGGGGGCGTGGTTTCACGGAGGCCTACGCCCCCCGCAGGGCCAAGGACAGCGACGATGAGGAGGAGGTGGTGACGGTGGACAGGGACCACTTCATGGACGAGTTCTTCGAGCAGGTGGGGACCCCAAAAACCGGCCAGGGACCCCCAAAAACGGGTCTGGGACCCCCAAAATTGGGTTCAGGACCCCCAAAAAACGGGTTTGGGACCCCCCCAAAAATGGGATTGGGATCCCTGAAAATGGGATCAGGGACCCCAAAAATGGGATTGGGGCACCTAAAAATGGGATCTGGGTGCCAAAAAATGGGTTTGGGGCGCCCAAAAAATGGGTCCAGGACCCCCAAAAAATGGGGATCGAGACCCCCAAAAATGGGATCGGGGACCCCAAAATTGGGTTTGGGACCCCCAAAAAATGGGTTCAGGACCCCCCAAAAATGGATTTGGGGCACCTGAAAACCCCCATGGGACCCCAAAAATGGATCAGGACCCCCAAAAACAGGTTTGGGACACCCAAAAATGGGATCAGGGACCCCAAAATTGGGTCTGGGAGCCTCAAAAATGGGATCAAGATCCCCAAAAATGGGTTCAGGACCCCCCCCAAAAATGGGATTGGGGCACCTGAAAACCCCTGGGGACCCCCAAAAAACGGGTCTGGGACCCCCAAAAATGGGTTTGGGACCCCTAAAAATGGGATCAGGGACCCCAAAAATGGGTTTGGGACCCCCCACAAGGGATCAGGGACCCTAAAAATGGGACTGGGACACCCAAAAATGGGCCCGGGGATCCCCAAAATTGGATTTGGGACCCCCAAAAAATAGCATCAGGACCCCCCAAAAATGGGTTTGGGAGCTGCAAAAATGGGATCAGGGGCCCCAATAATGGGATCAAGACCCCCAAAAACGGGTCCAGGACCCCAAAAAAATTGGATTTGGGACCCTCAAAAATGGGTTCGGGACCCCCAAAAATGGGATCAGGACCCCCTAAAAACAGGATTGGGACATCTGAAAACCCCTTGGGGACCCCAAAACTCCCCCAGAGACCCCCAAAAAATGGGTTTGGAACCCTCAAAAATGGGTCCAGGACCCCCAAAAAGGGGCCTGGGACCCCCCAAAACGGGATCGGGGCCCCCAAAATTGGGATCAGGATCACCAAAAAACGTGTCTGGGACCCCCCAAAAATGGATCACGATCCCCAAAATTAGGTTCAGGACCCCCAAAACTGGGTTTGGGACCCCTAAAAATGGGATCAGGGACCCTAAAATTGGGTTCAGGACCCCCAAAAACGGGTCTGGGACCCCCAAAAATGGCTCCAGGACCCCTCAAAAATGGATCTGGGACCCCCCCAAAATCCCCCAAATCTCCTCTGGGACCCCAAAAATTTCCTTAAATTTCCCCAAATTCCCCCCAAATCCCTCTGGGATGCCCCAAACACCCCAGGTTCCCCCAGAAATCCCCAAAATCTCCTCAAAATCCCTCCAAATCCCAAATTTTCCCCAAATTCCCCAAAATTCCTGCAAAATCTCCACAAAATCCCCCCAAATCCCCTAAAATTCATCAAATTCCCCCAAATCCCCCACATATCCCAAAATTCCCCCCAAATCCCCTAAATTCCGCAAATTCCCCCCCAAATCCCCAAATTTCCCCCCAAATGCCCCAAATTTCTTCTGGGATCCCCCAAATTTTCCCAAATTTCCCCACAATCCCCCAAAATCCCCATAAAACCCCCCCCCAATCCCCTAAAATTTCCCCAAAATCCCCTTAAAATCTCCAAATTTCCCCCCAAATCCCCCAACATTTCCCAGAACTCC
>JBBFKN010000377.1:0-34634 GCA_039654755.1 Calcarius lapponicus | reverse complement strand
CCCCTGGGCAGGTGACTCCAAACCTGGCCAGGTGAGCCCCAAATCCTGACCCTGATCCCGGCCAGGTGAGGTCACACCTGGGCAGGTGAGCCCTGAACTCACACCTGGGCAGGTGAGCCCCAAATCTGACCCTGATCCTGGCCAGGTGAGCCCCCAAATCTGACCCCAAATCTGTCCAGGTGAGCCCCAAATCCTGACCCTGATCCTGGACAGGTGAGGTCACACCTGGGCAGATGAGCCCTGAACTCACACCTGGCCAGGTGAGCCCCAAATCTGACCCTGATTCCTGGCCAGGTGAGCCCCAAATCTGACCCTGATCCTGGCCAGGTGAGCCCCAAATCCTGACCCTGATCCTGGACAGGTGACCCCAAATCTGGGCAGGTGAGCCCTGAACTCACACCTGGGCAGGTGAGCCCCAAATCCTGACCCCAAACCTGGGCAGGTGAGCTCTGAACTCACATGTGGCCAGGTGACCCCAAACCTGGGCAGGTGAGCCCCAAATTCTGACCCTGATCCTGGACAGGTGAGGTCACACCTGGGCAGGTGAGCCCCGAACTCACACCTGGCCAGGTGAGCCCCAAATCTGACCCCAAATCTGTCCAGGTGAGCCCCAAATCCTGACCCTGATCCTGGCCAGGTGAGCCCTGAATTCACACCTGGGCAGGTGAGCCCAAACCTGGGCAGGTGAGCCCCAAATCTGACCCCAAACCTGGCCAGGTGAGCCCTGAATTCACACCTGGCCAGGTGACCCCAAACCTGGCCAGGTGAGCCCCAAATCTGACCCCAAATCTGTCCAGGTGAGCCCCAAATCCTGACCCTGATCCTGGCCAGGTGAGGGTCACACCTGGGCAGGTGAGCCCTGAACTCACACCTGGACAGGTGACCTCAAATCCTGAACTCACACCTGAGCAGGTGACCCCAAATCCTGACCAGGTGAGCCCCAAATCCTGACCCCAAATCTGTCCAGGTGAGCCCCAAATCCTGACCCTGATCCTGACCAGGTGAGCCCCAAATCTGACCCCACACCTGGCCAGGTGAGCCCTGACCCTAATCCTGATCCCAGACAGGTGAGGTCACACCTGGGCAGGTGAGCCCCAAATCCTGACCCTGATCCCGGCCAGGTGACCCCACACCTGGCCAGGTGAGCCCCAAATCTGACCCCAAACCTGGCCAGGTGAGCTCCAAATCCTGAACTCACACCTGGGCAGGTGAGCCCCAAATCCTGACCCCCAAATCTGGCCAGGTGAGCCCCAAATCCTGACCCTGATCCCAGACAGGTGACCCCAAATCTGACCCCAAACCTGGGCAGGTGAACCCCAAATCCTGAACTCACACCTGACCAGGTGAGCCCCAAATCTGACCCCAAATCTGGACAGGTGAGCCCCAAATCTGACCCTGATCCTGACCAGGTGAGCCCCAAATCCTGACCCTGATCCCAGACAGGTGAGGTCACACCTGGGCAGGTGAGCCCTGAACTCACACCTGAGCCCCAAATCTGACCCCAAACCTGGGCAGGTGACCCCAAATCCTGACCCTGATCCCGGACAGGTGAGCCCCAAATCTGACCCCAAACCTGGGCAGGTGAGCCCTGACCCTAATCCTGATCCCAGACAGGTGAGGTCACACCTGACCAGGTGAGCCCCAAATCCTGACCCCAAATCTGGCCAGGTGAGCCCCAAATCCTGACCCTGATCCCAGACAGGTGACCCCAAATCTGACCCCAAACCTGGGCAGGTGAGCCCCAAATCCTGACCCTGATCCCGGCCAGGTGACCCCACACCTGGGCAGGTGAGCCCCAAATCCTGAACTCACACCTGGCCAGGTGAGCCCCAAATCCTGATCCTGATCCTGGACAGGTGAACTCACACCTGGCCAGGTGACCCCAAATCCTGACCCTGATCCCGGACAGGTGACCCCAAACCTGGGCAGGTGAGCCCCAAATCCTGACCCTGATCCCGGCCAGGTGAGGCCACACCTGGGCAGGTGAGCCCTGAACTCACATCTGGGCAGGTGACCCCAAATCCTGAACTCACACCTGGGCAGGTGAGCCCTGAACTCACACCTGGACAGGTGACCCCAAATCTGACACCAAACCTGACCAGGTGAGCCCTGACCACCCCCCCCCCCCCGCCCCAGGTGGGGGAGAACCAGGTGATGCCCCAGGTGTGTCCCAGGTGTGACCCAGGTGTGCTCCAGGTGTGTCCCCAAGTGTGCTCCAGGTGTGACCCAGGTGTGCTCCAGGTGTGACCCCAGTCTGATCCAGGTGTGACCCCAGTGTGATCCAGGTGGGACCCAAATATCTCAACCCACCCCCAGGTGTGCTCCAGGTGTGCTCCAGGTGTGCTCCAGGTGTCCCAAGTGTGCCCCAGGTGTGCTCCAGATGTGCCCCAGGTGTGCTCCAGATGTGCCCCAGGTGTGCCCCAGGTGTGACCCAGGTGTGACCCCAGTCTGATCCAGGTGGGACCCAAATATCTCAACCCACCCCCAGGTGTGCTCCAGGTGTCCCAATCCCCTCCAGGTGTGATCCAGGTGTGTTCCCACTGTCCCCAGGTGTGTCCCTGTCCCCCCCAGGTGTGTCCCCGCTGTCCCCCAGGTGTGTCCCCACCCCCCAGGTGTGTCCCAGGTGTGCCCCCCAGGTGTCCCAGGTGTCCTCAGGTGCCCCCCAGGTGTCTCAGGTGTCCCCCAGGTGTGTCCCTCTCCCCCGCAGGTGTGTCCCTGCTGTCCCCAGGTGCGTCCCCAGGTGTCTCAGGTGTCCCCCAGGTGTGTCCCCGCTGTCCCCAGCTGTGTCCCAGGTGTGTCCCCCCACCCCAGGTGTGTCCCCACCCCCCGCAGGTGTCCCCCAGGTGTCTCAGGTGTCCCCCAGGTGTGTTCCTGCTGTCCCCATCCCCCCCAGGTGTGTCCCCGCTGTCCCCAGGTGTGTCCCCATTGTCCCCAGGTGTCCCCCAGGTGTCCCCCAGGTGTGTCCCTGTCCCCCCCAGGTGTGTCCCCGTCCCCCCCAGGTGTGTCCCCCGCTGTCCCCAGGTGTGTCCCCGTCCCCCCCCAGGTGTCTCAGGTGTCCCCCAGGTGTGTCCCCCATCCCCCCCAGGTGTGTCCCAGGTGTGTCCCCCAGGTGTGTCCCTGTCCCCCCCAGGTGTGTCCCAGGTGTGTCCCCCCAGGTGTGTCCCCGTCCCCCCCAGGTGTGTCCCCGCTGTCCCCAGGTGTGTCCCAGGTGTGTCCCCCATCCCCCCCAGGTGTCCCCCAGGTGTGTCCCCGCTGTCCCCAGGTGTGTCCATGTCCCCCCCAGGTGTCCCCCAGGTGTCTCAGGTGTCCCCCAGGTGTGTCCCCGCCATCCCCAGGTATCCCCCAGGTGTGTCCCCGTCCCCCCCAGGTGTGTCCCAGGTGTCTCAGGTGCCCCCCAGGTGCCCCCCAGGTGTCCCCCAGGTGTCTCAGGTGTCCCCCAGGTGTGTCCCCACCCCCCCAGGTGTGTCCCTGTCCCCAGGTGTGTCCCCGTCCCCCCCAGGTGTGTCCCCGCTGTGTCCCCACCCCCCCAGGTGTGTCCCAGGTGTGTCCCCCCACCCCAAGCGGGTCAATCCCGGTGACTCAGAGGATTTGGGGGGGTGGGCGGGGCCTGCCCGGCCTCACCTGGGCCCCTCCCCCACCCTCACCTGGGCTACTTAAGGTGGCCCCGGGTCCCTCCTGTCCCCTCCTGTCCCCTCCTGTCCCCTCCTGTCCCCTCCTGTCCCACCTGGGCTCACCTGGGCTCACCTGGTCCTACCTGGGCTCACCTGGGCTCACCTGGTCCCACCTGCTCCCACCTGGTCCCTCCTGGTCCCACCTGGGCTCACCTGGGCTCACCTGGTCCCACCTGGTCCCACCTGGTCCCACCTGGTCCCACCTGGGCTCACCTGGGCTCATCTGGTCCCACCTGGGCTCACCTGGTCCCACCTGTCCCACCTGGGCTCACCTGGGCTCACCTGGGCTCACCTGGTCCCACCTGGTCCCACCTGGGCTCACCTGGTCCCACCTGGGCTCACCTGTCCCCACCTGGTCCCACCTGGTCCCACCTGGTCCCACCTGGGCTCACCTGTCCCCACCTGGTCCCACCTGGTCCCACCTGGTCCCACCTGGTCCCGATGGCTCCGCCCGGGCCCTGCTGGCCCCCGGTGCTGCTGCTGCTGCTGCTGGGTGAGACTGGGATGGACTGGGATGGACTGGGATGGACTGGGAATGGACTGGGATGGACTGGGATGGAGATATGGGGGACTGGGATGGACTGGGATGGGATTGGGGGGCACTGGGATGGACTGGGAGCAACTGGGATGGACTGGGAGGGGATTGGGATGGACTGGGGTGGACTGGGAATGGACTGGGATGGACTGGGAGGGACTGGGAGGGACTGGGAGCAACTGGGAGCAACTGGGAGCAACTGGGAATGGAGATACGGGGGACTGGGATGGACTGGGATGGACTGGGATGGACTGGGGGGGACTGGGAGCAACTGGGAATGGAGATATGGGGAACTGGACTGGACTGGGACGGGATTGGGGGAACTGGGATGGACTGGGATGGGATTGGGGGGCACTGGGATGGACTGGGGTGGACTGGGATGGACTGGGATGGACTGGGAGGGACTGGGATGGACTGGGATATACTGGGATGGACTGGGGTGGACTGGGATACAGATATGGGGAACTGGAATGGACTGGGACAGGATTGGGGGAGACTGGGATGGAGATTGGGGGGGACTGGGATGGACTGGGATGGACTGGGATGGGATTAGGGGGAACTGGGATGGACTGGGAGGGACTGGGGATAAAATCAGGGAGGGAAACTGGGACAGGAAATGGGAGGGACTGGGAGGGACTGGGAGGGACTGGGAATGACGGAGATGGAGCGATAGGGAATTTGGGAGGGACTGGGATGAACTGGGACGGACTGGGATGAACTGGGAATGACGGATACGGAATCTGGGAGGGGCGGCGGTGACTGGGATGGACTGGGATGAACTGGGAGGAACTGGGATGGACTGGGCTGAACTGGGAATAAACTGGGACAGGAACTGGGAGGGACTGGGAGGGACTGGGAGGGACTGGGAGTGATGGATACAGGATGTGGGATGGACTGGGATGAACTGGGATGGGAACTGGGATGAACTGGGATGGACTGGGAATGAACTGGGAATGAACTGGGATGGGACTGGGAATGAACTGGGATGGGACTGGGATGAACTGGGGTGAACTGGGTTGGACTGGGATGGAACGGGATTAACTGGAATGAACTGGAATGGATTGAGGATGAACTGGGATGGAGTGGGATGGACTGGGATGAACTGGGACAAACTGGGATGAACTGGGATGAACTGGGATGGATTGGGACAAACTGGGATGGACTGGGATGGGACTGGGATGGAACGGGATGGACTGGGAGGGACCGGGATGGGACTGGGATGAACTGGGATGAACTGGGATGGACTGGGATGGAACTGGGATGAACTGGGAATGCCATACAGAACCTGGGCTGGACTGGGACAGGCACCGGGCCAAACTGGTCCGTACTGGTCCGTACTGGATCCCCCTGACCCCTCCCCTCCCCCCAGGCACCGCCGGGCTCTGCGCCCGCCCCGGCTCCGGTTCCGGTTCCGGTTCCGGTTCCGGTTCCGGTTCCGGTTCCGGTTCCGGTTCCGGTTCCGGTTCCGGGTCGCTGTCCCCGCTGCCGGCCGGGGTGGATCCCTGCAAGGATCCGCTGGGGCTGCTGAGCCCCCAGCTGGGATCCGCCCCGGGATCCGCCCCGGGATCCGCCCCGTGCCAGGGGGGAAGCTCGGGATCCGCCGGGAATTCGGGATCCGCCGGGAATTCGGGATCCGCCGGGAATTCGGGATCCGCCGGGAATTCGGGATCCGCTGGGTCGGCATCGGGATCCTCTGGAAGCTCGGGATCCTACGGGGGAAATTCGGGATCCTACGGATCAGGATCCTCTGGACATTCGGGATCCTACGGGGGAAATTCGGGATCCTACGGGGGAATTCGGGATCCTACGGGGGAAATTCGGGATCCTACGGGGGATCGGGATCCTCTGGAAGTTCGGGATCCTACGGATTGGGATCCTCTGGGAATTTAGGATCCTATGGGGGAAATTCGGGATCCTACGGCGGAAATTCGGGATCCTATGGGGGAAATTCGGGATCCTACGGATCGGGATCCTCTGGACATTCGGGATCCTACGGCGGAAATTCGGGATCCTATGGGGGATCGGGATCCTCTGGGAATTTGGGATCCTACGGTGGAAATTCAGGATCTTATGGGGGATCGGGAAATTTGGGATCCTCTGGAAGTTCGGGATCCTACGGAGGAAATTCGGGATCCTACGGGGGATCAGGATCCCACGGCGGAAATTCGGGATCTTATGGGGGATCGGGATCCTCTGGAAGTTCGGGATCCTATGGGGAAAATTCGGGATCCTCTGGGAATTTGGGATCCTATGGAGGAAATTCAGGATCTTATGGGGGAAATTCAGGATCCTCTGGAAGTTCGGGATCCTACGGATCGGGATCCTCTGGGAATTTAGGATCCTATGGAGGAAATTCAGGATCCTACGGGGGATTGGGATCCAACCCAGGTTCCTACGGATCCGGCTCAGGAAAACCTGGATCTGGATCGGGATCAGGAAAACCCGGATCCGGATCGGGCAGGCCCGGATCCCAAGGGGGATCTGGAAAACCCGGCTCGGGATCCCAAGGGGGAATGGGATCCTATGGGGGATCCTCGGCATCCTACGGGGATGATGTGGGATCCTACGGAGGCTCCGGATCCTACGGGGGCGGATCGGGATCCTACGGGGGAATGGGATCCTATGGGGGATCCTCGGGATCCTATGGGGGATCAGGATCTCAAGGCAAACCAGGATCCTATGGGGGAATGGGATCTTATGGGGGTGGATCAGGATCCTATGGGGGATCCTCGGGATCTTATGGGGGATCGGGATCCCAGGGTAGACCAGGATCCTATGGGGGAATGGGATCTTACGGGGGATCCTCGGGATCCCAGGGTAGACCAGGATCCTACGGGGGCAGACCAGGATCCTATGGGGGATCAGGATCCCAGGGTAGACCAGGATCCTATGGAGGATCCTCGGGATCTCAAGGCAGACCAGGATCCTACGGGGGTGGATTGGGATCCTATGGGGGATCCTCAGGATCCTATGGGGGTGGATCAGGATCTCAGGGTAAACCGGGATCTTATGGGGGATCCTCGGGATCCTACGGGGGATCGGGATCCCAGGGCAGACCGGGATCTTATGGGGGTGGATCGGGATCCCATGGGGGAATGGGATCTTACGGGGGATCTTCAGGATCCTATGGGGGATCAGGATCCCAGGGTAGACCGGGATCCTATGGGGGATCCTCGGGATCCCAGGGCAGACCAGGATCCTATGGGGGAATGGGATCTTACGGGGGATCCTCGGGATCCTATGGGGGATCGGGATCCCAAGGTAGACCAGGATCCTATGGGGGTGGATCGGGATCTTATGGGGGATCCTCGGGATCTTATGGAGGATCGGGATCCCAGGGCAGACCAGGATCCTATGGGGGTGGATCGGGATCTTATGGGGGATCAGGATCTCAGGGCAAACCGGGATCCTACGGGGGCAGACCGGGATCCTATGGGGGATCCTCGGGATCCTACGGGGGACCCTCGGGATCCTACGGGGATTCGGGATCTTACGGAGGTGGATCAGGATCCTATGGGGGAATGGGATCCTATGGGGATTCGGGATCCTATGGGGATTCGGGATCCTATGGGGGATCCTCGGGATCCTACGGAGGGGATTCGGGATTGGGATCGTACGGGGGATCAGGATCTTCGGGGGGATCCCGTCAGCGCCCCGGCTACAAGAACCCCGGGATCCCCTTCGTGCCGGGGCTGCGGCACCCGGCCCGCATCGGGGGGCGCTTCCCCATCCGCCGGGGGCCGGGATCCGCCCAGGGATCCGCTCAGGGATCCACTCAGGGATCCGGTCAGGGGTACAGCCAGGGATACGGGATGGGATACGGGCAGGGATCCGCCCAGGGATCCGGGATGGGATACGGGCAGGGATACGGGATGGGATCCCGTCAGGGATCTGGGATTGGGCCTGGAGTGGGATCTGGGCAGGGATCCGGTCAAGGATCCGGGATAGGACCCGGAGTGGGATCCGGTCAAGGATCTGGTCAGGGATCGGGGCTAGGACCTGGTGTGGGATCGGGTCAAGGATCCGGTCAAGGATCCGGGATTAGGCCCGGTGTGGGATCCGGTCAGGGATCCGGTCAAGGATACAGCCAGGGATCCGGTCAGGGATCCGGTCAGGGATCGAGTCAGGGATCCGGTCAGGGATCCGGTCAGGGATCGGGTCAGGGATCTGGGATGGGATCGGGTCAGGGATCCAACCAGGGATCCAGGACTGGGCCTGAGCCGGGATCCAGCTCCGGGGGTGGGGATGGGTGCGGGGGGTGTTAGAAATAGGGGAGGGGTCCCAAAATATCCCAAAAGATCCCAAAGGATCCCGAAGGATTCTGAAGGATCCGAGCCGGGATCCAGCTCTGGGTGCGGGGGGTGTCGGAAATAGGGGAGGGGTCCCAAAAGATCCCAAAGGATCCGAGTCAGGATCCAGATCCGGGTGTGGGGGGTGTTGGAAATAGGGGAGGGGCCCCAAAATATCCCAAAGGATCCCAAAAGATCCCAAAAGATCCCAAAGGATCCGAGCCAGGATCCAGCTCCGGGTGCGGGGGGTGTTGGAAATAGGGGAGGGGTCCCAAATGATCCCAAAAGATCCCAAAGGATCCGGGAGGATCCGAGCCGGGATCCAGCTCTGGGTGTGGGGGGGTGTTGGAAATTGGGGAGGGGTCCCAAAGGATCCCAAAAGATCCCAAAGGATCCGAGCCGGGATCCAGCTCCGGGTGTGGGGGGTGTTGGAAATAGGGGAGGGGTCCCAAAAGATCCCTAAAGATCCCAAAGGATCCCAAAAGATCCCAAAAGATCCCAAAGGATCCGAGCCGGGATCCAGTTCTGGGTGAGGGCGGGTGTTGGAAATTGGGGAGGGGTCCCAAAAGATCCCAAAAGATTCCGAAAGATCCCAAAGGATCCCGAAGGATCCCAAAAGATCCCAAAGGATCTGAGCCGGGATCCAGATGTGGATGTGGGGGGTGTTGGAAATAGGGGAGGGGTCCCTAAAGATCCCAAAAGATCCCGAAGGATTCCAAAGGATCCCAAAGGATCTGAGCCGGGATCCAGCTCCGGGTGTGGGGGGTGTTGGAAATAGGGGAGGGGTCCCAGAGGGTCCCAAAGGATCCGGAAGGATCTGAGCTGGGATCCAGCCCTGAGGGCGGGGATGGGTGTGGGGGGTGTCGGAAATAGGGGAGGGGTCCCTAAAGATCCCGAAGGATCCGGAAGGATCCGAGCCGGGATCCAGCTCTGGATGTGGGGGGTGTCGGAAATAGGGGACGGGTCCCTAAAAATCCCAAGGGGTCCCAAAAGATCCCAAAAGATCCCAAAAGATCCCGAAGGATCTGAGCCGGGATCCAGCTCCGGGTGCGGGGGGTGTTGGAAATTGGGGAGGGGCCCCAAAATATCCCAAAATATCCCAAAATATCCCAAAATATCCCAAAATATCCCAAAATATCCCAAAATATCTGAGCCAGGATCCAGATCTGGGTGTGGGGGGTGTCAGAAATAGGGGAGGGGTCCCTAAAAATCCCAAAGGGTCCCAAAATATCCCAAAATATCCCAAAATATCCCAAAAGATCCCAAAGGATCCCAAAGGATCCGAGCCGGGATTCAGCTCCGGGTGTGGGGGGTGTTGGAAATAGGGGAGGGGCCCCAAAATATCCCCAAAGATCCCAAAAGATCCCAAAGGATCTGGAAGGTTCTGAGCCGGGATCCAGCTCCGGGGGCGGGGATGGGTGCGGGGGGTGTTAGAAATAGGGGAGGGGTCCCTGAGGGTCCCAAAATATCCCAAAATATCCCAAAAGATCCGAGCCGGGATCCAGCTCCGGGGGCGGGGATGGGTGCGGGGGGTGTCGGAAATAGGGGAGGGGTCCCAAAAGATCCCAAGGATCCCAAAGGATCCTGAAGGATTCTGAAGGATCTGAGCCGGGATCCAGCTCTGGGTGCGGGGGGTGTTGGAAATAGGGGAGGGCCCCAAAGGATCCCAAAAGATCCCAAAGGATCCGAGCCGGGATCCAGCTCCGGGTGTGGGGGGTGTTGGAAATAGGGGAGGGGTCCCAAAAGATCCCTAAAGATCCCAAAGGATCCCAAAAGATCCCAAAAGATCCCAAAGGATCCGAGCCGGGATCCAGTTCTGGGTGAGGGCGGGTGTTGGAAATTGGGGAGGGGTCCCAAAAGATCCCAAAAGATTCCGAAAGATCCCAAAAGATCCCGAAGGATTCTGAAGGATCCGAGCCGGGATCCAGCTCCGGGGGCGGGGGATGGGTGCGGGGGGTGTCGGAAATAGGGGAGGGGCCCCAAAAGATCCCAAAATATCCCAAAAGATCCCAAAAGATCCCAAAGGATCCGAGCCGGGATCCAGATCTGGGTGTGGGGGGTGTTGGAAATAGGGGAGGGGTCCCAAAAGGGTCCCAAAATATCCCAAAAGATCCCAAAAGATCCCAAAAGATCCCAAAGGATCCCAAAAGATTCCAAAGGATCCAAGCCGGGATCCAGCTCTGGGTGAGGGGGATGTCAGAAATTGGGGAGGGGTCCCAGAGGGTCCCAAAGGATCCCAAAAAGATCCCAAAGGATCCCGAAGGATCCGAGCTGGGATCCAGCTCTGGGTGCGGGGGGTGTCGGAAATAGGGGAGGGGTCCCAGAGGGTCCCAGAGGATCCCAAAGGGTCCCAGAGGGTCCCAGAGGGTCCCAGAGGGTCCCAGAGGGTCCCAAAGGGTCCCAGAGGGTCCCAAAGGATCCCAAATAAATTCTCGGATCCGGCCCCGGCCTCGTCTCACTGTGGCGTGGGGATACTGGGAATACTGGGAATACTGGGATGGGGACAATGGGGATACTGGGAATACTGGGGACACTGGGATGGGCATAATGGGAATACTGGGATGGGGATACTGGGAATACTGGGACAGGGATAATGGGGACACTGGGATGGGGTAATGGGGATACTGGGGATACTGGGACTGGGAAAACTGGGGATACTGGGGATACTGGGGATACTGGGATGGGGATACTGGGAAAACTGGGGATACTGGGGACACTGGGATGGGGATACTGGGAATACTGGGAATACTGGGACTGGGATACTGGGATGGGCATAATGGGGATACTGGGAATACTGGGAATACTGGGATGGGGATAATGGGGAAACTGGGACTGGGATACTGGGGACACTGGGATGGGGATAATGGGGATACTGGGATCGGGATACTGGGGATACTGGGGACACTGGGAGGACTGGGAATACTGGGATGGGCATAATGGGGATACTGGGGATACTGGGACTGGGATACTGGGGATACTGGGATGGGGAGACTGGGGACACTGGGATGGGGATACCAGGGACACTGGGATGGGGATAATGGGGATACTGGGGATACTGGGAATATTGGTATGGGGATACTGGGAAAACTGGGATGGGGATACTGGGAAAACTGCGGATACTGGGAATACTGGGACAGGGATATTGGGGAAACTGGGACTGGGATACTGGGGACACTGGGGGGACTGGGAATACTGGGAATACTGGGGACACTGGGATGGGGGTAATGGGGATACTGGGAGGACTGGGAATACTGGGACGAGGATAATGGGGATACTGGGATGGGCATAATGGGGATACTGGGGTCGGGATACTGGGAATACTGGGATGGGGATAATGGGGATACTGGGAATACTGGGATACTGGGGACACTGGGGGGACTGGGAATACTGGGGATACTGGGACTGGGATACTGGGGACACTGGGATGTGGATAATGGGGAAACTGGGACTGGGATACTGGGGATACTGGGATGGGGATAATGGGAATACTGGGAGGATTGGGAATACTGGGACGGGGATACTGGGGACACTGGGATGGGCATAATGGGAATACTGGGATGGGGACACTGGGAATACTGGGGATACTGGGGATACTGGGATGGGGATAATGGGGATACTGGGACTGGGATATTGGGGACACTGGGATGGGGGTAATGGGGATACTGGGAATACTGGGACTGGGATACTGGGGACACTGGGGATACTGGGAATACTGGGAATACTGGGAAAACTGGGGATACTGAGAATACTGGGAAAACTGGGAATGCTGGGACTGGGATACTGGGAATACTGGGATGGGGGGATGGGGGTAATGGGGAAACTGGGATGGGCATAATGGGGATACTGGGGTCGGGATACTGGGAATACTGGGATGGGGATAATGGGGATACTGGGAATACTGGGACTGGGATACTGGGATGGGCATAATGGGGATACTGGGGGGACTGGGAAAACTGGGATGGGATACTGGGGACACTGGGACTGGGATAATGGGGATACTGGGACTGCGATACTGGGGACACTGGGACGGGGGTAATGGGGATACTGGGGAAACTGGGACGGGGATAATGGGGATACTGGGGATACTGGGACTGGGATACTGGGATACTGGGATGGGCATAATGGGGACACTGGGGGGACTGGGGATACTGGGATGGGGATAATGGGGATACTGGGAATACTGGGAATACTGGGACTGGGATACTGGGGATACTGGGATGGGCATAATGGGGATACTGGGAGGACTGGGAAAACTGGGAATGGGATACTGGGGACACTGGGATGGGGGTAATGGGGATACTGGGGAAACTGGGGAAACTGGGGATACTGGAAATACTGGGACTGGGATACTGGGATATTGGGATGGGGATACTGGGGACAGTGGGAATACTGGGAATACTGGGGACACTGGGATGGGGGTAATGGGGGTAATGGGGATACTGGAAATACTGGGACTGGGATACTGGGATGGGGATAATGGGGACACTGGGACTGGGATACTGGGGACACTGGGGGGACTGGGAATATGGGGACGGGGATATTGGGGATACTGGGACTGGGATACTGGGGAAACTGGGATGGGCATAATGGGGATACTGGGGAAACTGGGATGGGGAAACTGGGAATACTGGGAGGACTGGGAATACTGGGACGGGGATAATGGGGAAACTGGGATGGGCATACTGGGAATACTGGGGATACTGGGAATACTGGGATGGGGATAATGGGGAAACTGGGAATACTGGGACTGGGATACTGGGAATACTGGGAGGACTGGGAATACTGGGACGGGGATAATGGGGATACTGGGATGGGGATAATGGGGATACTGGGAAAACTGGGACGGGGATACTGGGGATACTGGGGATACTGGGATGGGCATAATGGGGATACTGGGACGGGGAAACTGGGGATACTGGGAATACTGGGACGGAGATACTGGGGATACTGGGATCACACTCAGTCCCATCCCAGCCCCGCCCCCCAAACCAGTGCTCCCAGTCTGGCCCCGCCCACCAAACCAGTGCTCCCAGTGCTCCCAGTCCGGCCGGTTCCAACCCCCCAATTTGGGGGGGACACGCCCGGAACCGCCGGAATTTGGGGGACACGCCTGGAACGTTCCAAATGGGTTTTTGGGGGGGTTCTGGGGGAGACACAACCGGGAATTCCCAAATTTTTGGGGTTCACACCTGGAAATTCCCAAATTTTGGGGGTTCACACCCAGAAATTCCCAAATATTTTTGGGGGGGATTCACCTGGAAATTCCCAAAATTTTTGGGAGGGGGATTCACCTGAATTGTCCCAAATTTTGGGGGTTCACACCTGGAAATTCCCAAATTTTGGGGTTCACACCTGGAAATTCCCAAATTTTGGGGGTTCACACCTGGAAATTCCCAAATTTTGGGGGGTTCACACCTGGAAATTCCCAAATTTTGGGGGGTTCACACCTGGAAATTCCCAAATTTTGGGGGGGATTCACCTGGAATGTCCCAAATTTTGGGTCGGGGGGGGAGTCCCCAAAACTCCTCCCCCCCCCCCCCCCCCCCGGGGGTAGAAAATGCCGGAAGTGACTCACGGCCCCTCCCCCACCCCCAGGGAGGCTTTAAGAGCCCTCCCAGAGCTCCCAGTTCCTCCCAGTTGCTCCCAGTTCAACCCAGTTCATCCCAGTCGATCCCAGTTCATCTCAGTTGCTCCCAGTTTGGCACAGGAGGGACCAGGCAGCGCTGCCAGGTACTGGGGGGGGACTGGGAGTAAACTGGGAGGGACTGGGAGGGGATTGGGATGAACTGGGACAAACTGGGAATGAACTGGGATGAACTGGGAATGAACTGGGAGGGACTGGGAGGAACTGGGATGGACTGGGAATGAACTGGGATGAACTGGGATGGACTGGGAATGAACTGGGATGAACTGGGAATGAACTGGGATGGACTGGGATGGACTGGGATGAACTGGGAATGAACTGGGATGGACTGGGATGGACTGGGAATGAACTGGGGATGAACTGGGGATGAACTGGGATGAACTGGGAATAAACTGGGAATGAACTGGGATGAACTGGGATGGACTGGGAATGAACTGGGGGTTACTGGGATAAACTGGGATGAACTGGGACAAACTGGGAATGAACTGGGATGAACTGGGACAAACTGGGACAAACTGGGATGAACTGGGGGTCACTGGGGGGGTCACCTGTTCTCACCCCTCCCCCCTCCCCCCCCCCAGCCATGGCCGATCGCCGCCCCTCCCCCACCCCCGGAGCCCCCCCCCAGCCCCTCCCCCCCCCGGGGCTCCCCCTGGCGCCGTGGCCGCCGCTGCCCGAGTGGCCCCGAGGCGGCGACAGCGGCGATAGTCACGACAGAGGCGGCGATAGCCACGATAGAAGCGGCGATAGTCACGATAGAAGCGGCGATAACCACGATAGAAGCGGCGATAATCACGATAGAAGCGGCGACAAGCACCAGGCCACGCCCCCCGCGACATCGGCGACAGGGGGGAGGGGCGGCCCCCAGTGACCCCCCCGGGGGGGCGGCACCGATGTCGCGTCAATAAAAGGTCCCCAAAAAATGCGGTGTCGATGTCGCGACATGGCGGGGGGGGACTCAGTCGTGACATGGAGGGGGGGGACACAGGGAGGGACGTCCAGAGGGGGTTTGGAGGAGTTTTGGGGGAATTTTGGGCTTTTTTGGGTGATTTTTGGATGATTTTTGATGATTTTTGATGATTTTTTGGTGATTTTTGGACGATTTTTTGATGATTTTTTGATGATTTTTTGATGATTTTCTGATGATTTTTTGATGATTTTTAAACCATTTTTCGATGATTTTTGGACGATTTTTTGATGATTTTTGGACGATTTTTGGACGATTTTTGGACGATTTTTTGATGATTTTTTGATGATTTTTGGACGATTTTTGGATGATTTTAAAACTATTTTTGGATGATTTTTGGACGATTATTTGGATGATTTTTAAGCTATTTCTGGAGGATTTTTTTGGTATGATTTTTGGGATGATTTTTGGACGATTTTAAAATGATTTTTAAACTATTTTTCGACGATTTTTGGATGATTTTTGGATTATTTTTAAACTGTTTTTGGGTGATTTTTGGGTGATTTTTGGGATGATTTTTAAACTATTTTTGGAGGATTTTTGAACGATTTTTTGAATTATTTTTGGACGATTTTCGGACAGATTTTGTGCAATTTTGGGATGAATTTCCCGAGAGTTTTGGATGCATTTTTGACGACTTTTGGAGCCATTTTTGGAGCCAATTTCTGACCCAGTTTTGGATCAGTTTCTGACAATTTTTTCATCGTTTTTTTTTGACAATTTCCTGACCATTTCCCCCACCCATTTTTAGATCCTTTTTTGGGACGATTTTCCCACCATTTCCCACCCATTCTTGACCATTTTTCGACCCTTTCCTGACCAATTTTTGACCATTTTTTCACCCATTTTTTGACCCTTTCCTGACCAATTTTTGACCATTTTTAAACTTTGTTTTTTTAACCATTTTTGGACCAATTTTCCCACTATTTTCTCACCCATTTCCCGACCGATTTTTGCACCATTTATGACCATTCCCCACACATTTTAACCATTTTTCCCCCATTTTCCCCATTTTTCCCCATTTTCCCGCCCTTTCCCCCTCACAGCCCCATCACCACGGCAACGGCGCCGCGCCGTCGCTCTTTAATGACGTCACAAAATCCTCCCGCATCCCACAATCCCCCGCGGCCGTGAGGGAAAGGGGGGGGTCCTCCTCTATCCCAGAATCCCCCGCGACCGTGAGGGGAAAGGGGGGGGTCCGCCTCTATCCCAGAATCCCCCGCGGCCGTGAGGGGAAAAGGGGGGGTCCTCCTCTATCCCACAATCCCCCGCGGCCGTGAGGGGAAAGGGGGGGGTCCTCCTCTATCCCACAATCCCCCGCGGCCGTGAGGGGAAAGGGGGGGGGGGTCCTCCTCTATCCCACAATCCCCCGCGGCCGTGCGTGAGGGGAAGGGGGGGGTCCTCCTCTATCCCACAATGCCCCGCGGCCGTGAGGGGAAAGGGGGGGGTCCTCCTCTATCCCACAATCCCCCGCGGCCGTGAGGGGAAAGGGGGGGGTCCTCCTCTATCCCACAATCCCCCGCGGCCGTGAGGGGAAAGGGGGGGGTCCGCCTGTATCCCACAATCCCCCGCGGCCGTGAGGGGAAAGGGGGGTCCTCCTCGATCCCACAATCCCCCGCGGCCGTGAGGGGAAAGGGGGGTCCTCCTCGATCCCACAATGCCCCGCGCGCGCCCCCTCCCTCCCTCCCGCCGCCCGCTCGCTCGCTTGCCCCAGGCCCGGAGGCTCCGCCGGTACCGGAGGGGGGGGGAGGGGTTTCGGGAGGTGGGGGAGGGGTTCCGGGAGGTGGGGGAGGGGAGAGGGAAGCCGCGGGTTTGGGGGGGGGGGGGGTTTGGTGTGAGGGAGGGGGGGGAAGGGGGCGGCGGTGACGTCACGGCGAGGCCTTGGTTCCCCCCCCTCACGCTCTCCGCAGGTGCAGCCACGTGACTCCCGGAGCCTGCCCCGCCCCCCCGCCGGTGCTCCCAGTAACTCCCAGTAACTCCCAGTAACTCCCAGTAACTCCCAGTGACCTCCATCACCCCTTCCCAGTGCTCCCAGTAACTCCCAGTAACTCCCAGTGACTCCCAGTGACTCCCAGTGACTCCCAGTGACCTCCATCACCCCTTCCCAGTGCTCCCAGTAACTCCCAGTAACTCCCAGTGGCCCTCCCGGTGCTCCCAGTAATTCCCAGTGACCCTCCCGGTGCTCCCAGTAACTCCCAGTGACCCTCCCGGTGCTCCCAGTAACTCCCAGTGACCTTCATCACCCCTTCCCAGTGCTCCCACTAACTCCCAGTGACCCTCCCGGTGCTCCCAGTAACTCCCAGTGACTCCCAGTAACTCCCAGTGACCCTCCCAGTGCTCCCAGTGACCCTCCCAGTGACTCCCAGTCCCTCCCAGTAACTCCCAGTGACTCCCAGTGACTCCCAGTGACCCTCCCGGTGCTCCCAGTAACTCCCAGTGACCCTCCCAGTAACTCCCAGTGACCCTGCCAGTGCTCCCAGTAAACTCCCAGTAACTCCCAGTGACTCCCAGTGACCCTCCGGGTGCTCCCAGTAACTCCCAGTGACCCTCCCGGTGCTCCCAGTAACTCCCAGTGCTCCCAGTAACTCCCAGTAACTCCCAGTGACCCTCCCAGTGACTCCCAGTGACCCTCCCGGTGCTCCCAGTAACTCCCAGTAACTCCCAGTAACTCCCAGTGACCCTCCCGGTGCTCCCAGTAACTCCCAGTGACTCCCAGTGACCGTCCCAGTGCTCCCAGTAACTCCCAGTAACTCCCAGTGACCCTCCCAGTGCTCCCAGTAACTCCCAGTGACTCCCACTGACCTCCATCATCCCTTCCCAGTGCTCCCAGTGCCTCCAGTCCCGCTGCCCATCTCTCCCAGTTCCTCCCAGTCCCCAGATCCGCAATCCCAGTCCCTCCCAGTGCCCCCAGTCCCCTCCAAACTCAATCCCAGTCCATCCCAGTCCCTCCCAGTTCCCTCCCAGTCCCCCCCAGTCCCTCCCAGTCCCTCCCAGTGCCCATATCCTTGCTCCCAGTGCCTCCCACTCCCCATAACTCCTGTCCCAGTCCCTCCCAGTCCATCCCAGTGCCCATATCCTTGCTCCCAATCCGTCCCAGTCCATCCCAGTCCGTCCCAGTCCCTCCCAGTCCCTCCCAATCCCCCTCCCAGTCCCTCCCAGTCCCTCCCAGTGCCCATAACTCTACTCTCAGTCCCCTCCCAGTGCCTCCCAGTTCCCTCCCAGTCCCTCCCAATCCACTCCCAGTGCTCCCAATCCCCTCCAAACTCACTCCCAGTTCCCTCTCATTCCCTCCCATTCCTTCCCAGTCCCTCCCAGTCCCCATATCCTTGCTCCCAGTCCCTCCCAGTCCCTCCCAGTCCCTTCCAGTCCCTCCCAGTTCCCATATCCTTGCTCCCAGTGACTCCCAGTCCCCATAACTCCCCTCCCAGTCCCTCCCAGTCCCAATAACTCCTGTCCCAGTCCATCCCAGTCCCTCCCAATCCCCTCCCAGTCCCTCCCAGCACCCACAACTCCCCCCCCAGTCCATCCCAGTCCCTCCCAGTTCCCTCCCAGTCCCTCCCAATCCCCTCCCAATCCATCCCAGTCCCTCCCAGTGCCCACAACTGCACTCCCAGTCCCTTCCACTCCCTCCCAGTCCCTCCCAGTCCCTCCCAGTTCCCTCCCAGCACCCACAACTCCCCTCCCAGTCCCTCCCAGTCCCCTCCCAGTCCCTCCCAGTCCATCCCAGTCCATCCCAGTTCCTCCCAGTCCCTCCCATTCACTCCCAGTCCCTCCCAGTGCCCATATCCTTGCTCCCAGTGCATCCCAGTCCATCCCAGTCTCTCCCAGCGCCCATAACTCTACTCCCAGTCCATCCCAGTCCATCCCAATCCCCTCCAAAGTCCCTCCCAGTCCCTCCCAGTCCCTCCCACTCTCTCCCAGTCCCCCCCAGTCCCTCCCAGTCCCTCCCAGTCCCTATAACTCCACTCCCAGTCCCACCCCGTCCCCGCCATGTCCTCGTGCGCCGAGCTGCTCCGTTTCCAGCTGCCGGGCCACGAGGCGGCGGCGCTGCGCTCGATGACGCGGCTGCGGGCGGAGGAGCGCTTCTGCGACGTCACCATCGTGGCGCGGAGCCTGCGCTTCCGCGGCCACCGCGTCATCCTGGCCGCCTGCTCGCCCTTCCTGCGCGACCAGTTCCTGCTGAACCCGGCCGCCGAGCTGCGCGTGTCGCTGGCGCACAGCGCCCGCGTGCTGGCCGACCTGCTGCTCTCCTGCTACACCGGCGCGCTCGAGTTCGCCGGAAGGGATCTGGTAAATGTTTTGTTGGGTTTCGTAAATGTTAAATCGGGTTTGGTGAAGGTTTGGTTGGGTTTTGTAGAGGTTTCGTTGGGTTTGGTAAAGGTTTCATTGGGTTTCATGAAGGTTTCATTGGGTTTTGTAAAGGTTTGGTTGGGTTTGGTGAATGTTTCGTTGGGTTTCATGAATGTTGAATCGGGTTTGGTGAAGGTTTCATTTGGTAAAGTCTTCGTTGGATTTGGTGAATCTTTCATTGGGTTTGGGAAAGGTTTGGTTGGGTTTCCTGAAGGTTTCATTGGGTTTGGTAAAGGTTTCGTTGGGTTTGGTAAAGGTTTAATTGGATTTGATAAATGTTTCATCGGGTTTGGTGAATGATTGGGTTTGGTGAAGGTTTCATTGGGTTTGGTAAAGGTTTCGTTGGATTTGCTGAATCTTTCATTGGGTTTGGTAAATGTTTCATTGGGTTCGTGAATGTTTGATTGGATTTAGTAAAGGTTTCATTGGGTTTGGTGAATGTTTAATGGTACTTGGTAAAGGTTTGATTGGATTTGGTCAATGTATCATTGGGTTTGGTAGATGTTTGGTTGGGTTTGGTAAATGTTGCATTGAGCTGCGCGTGTCGCTGGCGCACAGCGCCCGCGTGCTGGCCGACCTGCTGCTCTCCTGCTACACCGGCGCGCTCGAGTTCGCCGGAAGGGACCTGGTAAATGTCTCCTTGAATTTGGTAAATGTTGTATCGGGTTTGGTGAAGGTTGCGTTGGGTTTGGGAAAGCTTTTGTTGGTTTGGTGAAGGCTTTGTGGGGTTTGGAGAAGGTTTAATTGGGTTTGGTAAATGTTGAATCGGGTTTGGTAAATGTTTGATTGCATTTGGCCGACCTGCTGCTCTCCTGCTACACCGGCGCGCTCGAGTTCGCCGGCAGGGACCTGGTACGTGTTTTGTTAGGTTTAGTCAAGGTTTGGTTGGGTTTGGGAAAGGTTTCTTTGGGTTTCGCAAAGGTTTCATTGGGTTTGGTGAATGTTGAATTGGATTTGTTAAAGGTTTCATTGGGTTTGGTAAATGTTTAATCGGATTTGGTAAATGATTGGGTTTTGTAAATGTTTAATTGGATTTGGTGAATGTTGAATCGAATTTGGTAAAGGTTTCGTTGAGTTTGGTAAATGTTTAATTCAATTTGATAAACGTTTCATTGCATTTGGTAAATGGATTTGGTAAAGGTTTCATTGGGTTTGGTGAATGTTTTGTTGGGTTTCGTGAAGGTTTCGTTGGGTTTGGTCAAGGTTTTGTTTGGTTTGGTAAATGTTTAATCGGGTTTGGTAAATGTTTGCATTTGGTAAAGGCTTCGTTGGATTTGGTGAATCTTTCATTGGGTTTGTGAATGTTTTGTTGGGTTTGGGAAAGGTTTAATTGGATTTGGTAAATGTTTGCATTTGGTGAAGTTTCATTGGGTTTGGTGAAGGTTTCGTTGGGTTTGGTAAAGGTTTCATTGGTTTTCGTGAATGTTTCATTGGGTTTGGTGAAGGTTTCGTTTGGTAAAGGCTTCGTTGGATTTAGTGAATCTTTCATTGGGTTTGTGAATGTTTTGTTGGGTTTGGTAAAGGTTTCATTGGATTTGGTAAAGGTTTAATCAGATTTGATAAATGTTTCATGAGGTTTGGTGAATGATTGGATTTGGTGAAGGTTTCATTGGGTTTGGTCAAGGTTTCGTTGGGTTGGTAAATGTTTGCATTTGGTAAAGGTTTCGTTGGGTTTGGTGAATCTTTCATTGGGTTTGTGAATGTTTGATTGGATTTAGTAAAGGTTTGATTGGGTTTGGTAAACGTTGAATTGAGCTGCGCGTGTCGCTGGCGCACAGCGCCCGCGTGCTGGCCGACCTGCTGCTCTCCTGCTACACCGGCGCGCTCGAGTTCGCCGGCAGGGACCTGGTGAGTGTTGAGTTGGGTACGGTGAGGGTTTGGTTGGGTTTAGTCAAGGTTTGGTTGGATTTGGGTAAAGGTTTCGTTGGGTTTCGTGAATGTTGAATCGGGTTTGGTGAAGGTTTCGTTGGGTTTGGTGAAGGTTTCGTTGGGTTTCGTGAAGGTTTAATTTGATTTGGTAAATGGGTTTGGTAAAGGTTGCATTGAGTTTAGTGAATGTTTCATTTGGTTTGGTAAAAGTTTAATTGGATTTGGTAAATGTTTGCATTTGGTGAAGTTTCATTGGGTTTGGTGAATGTTTCATTCGGTTTGGTCAAGGTTTAGTTGGGTTTTGTGAAGGTTTCGTTGGGTTTGGTAAAGGTTTCATCAGGTTTGGTGAATGATTGGATTTGGTGAAGGTTTCATTGGGTTTGGTAAAGGTTTCCTTAGGTTTGGTGAAGGTTTCGTTGGATTTGATAAAGGTTTGCATTTGGTAAAGGTTTCGTTGGGTTTCGTGAATGTTTAACCAGATTTGGTAAAGGTTTCTTTGGGTTTGGTAAATATTTGATTGGATTTGGTGAATGTTTCGCTGGGTTTGGTGAATGTTTGGTTGGGTTTGATAAATGTTTTGCGCCCGCGTGCTGGCCGACCTGCTGCTCTCCTGCTACACCGGCGCGCTCGAGTTCGCCGGCAGGGACCTCGTAAGTCGGGTTTGGTTGGGTTTCGTTGGTTTTGGAAAGGTTTGGTTGGGTTTGGGAAAGGTTTAATCAGGTTTCATAAATGTTTCATTCCGTTTGCTGAACGTTGAATCGGGTTTGGTAAATGTTTGGGTTTGGTGAAGGTTTCATTGGGTTTGGTAAATGTTTCGTTGGGTTTGGTAAATTTAATTGGGTTTGGGTAAAGGTTTCGTTGGGTTTGGTCAATGTTTAATTAGATTTGGTAAATGTTTGGATTTGGTAAAGGTTTCGTTGGGTTTGGTAAATGTTTGGGTTTGGTGAATGTTTCATTTGGTTTGGTAAATATTTAATTGGATTTGGTGAATGTATAATTGCATTTGGTGAATGTTTGGATTTGGTAAAGGTTTGATTGGGTTTGGTGAATGTTTCATTTGGTTTGGTAAATATTTAATTGGATTTGGCGAATGTTTCGTTGGGTTTGGTAAATGATTGGATTTGGTGAATGTATAATCGGATTTGGTAAAGGTTTGATTGGATTTGGTAAAGGTTTCGTTGGGTTTGGTCAATGTTTCGTTGGATTTGGTAAATATTTCATTGGTTTTGGTGAATATTGAATCGGATTTGCTAAAGCTTTCGTTGGATTTGGTAAATATTGAATCAGACGCACAAACAGCACTCAGGGAACGGAATCGAAACCTTTTTCCCACAATTTATTCATTTTCCACCATCCACCGTTTCCCAACCCGCGATTTTCGGTTCCCTCTCCCCAAACCCAGGTTTAATCATATTTGATAAAAGTTTCTTTCGGTTTGGTGAATCTTGGATTGGGTTTGGTGAATGTTTGGATTTGGTAAAGGTTTCATTTGGTTTGGTGAATGTTTCAATGGATTTGGTGAATGTTTCGTTGGGTTTGGTAAATTTAATTGGGTTTGGTGAATGTTTCGTTGGGTTTGGTGAATGTTTCAATGGATTTGGTAAATGTTTCGTTGGATTTGGTAAAGGTTTCATTGGGTTTGGTAAATGTTTAATTGGATTTGGTAAAGGTTTCCTTGGGTTCGGTAAATATCTGATTGCTTTTGGTGAACATCGAATCGGATTTGCTAAATGTCGATTCAGACGCACAAACACCACTCAGGGAAGGAAATTCCGCTGAACCGACCGCGACCACCGATTCCTTTTCCACCATCCACCATTTCCCAAACAGAATTTTTCGGTTCCCCTCTCCCACCCCAGGTGAATTACCTGACGGCCGCCAGCTACCTGCAGATGGAGCACGTGGTGGAGCGCTGCCAGCGGCGCCCTGGCGCGCTTCATCCAGCCCGCGCCCGCCGCGCCCCGCGCCGCCGCCCAAGCACGAGGAGGACGAGGACGAGGAGGACGAGGAGGACGCCACCGACGTCTGCATCGTCAAGGTGGGCGGGGAGGGACGGGGGTGGGAGGGGGGGGAAATGGGGGAAAAACGGGAAAAAAATGGGAAAAATGGGAAAAAAATGGGAAAAAATGGGAAAAAAATGGGGAAAAATGGGGGAAAATGGGGAAAATGGGGAAAAAATGGGAAAAAAAACGGGGTGAAAATCTGATTTATGAGGGTTTAATTGTATTGATGAGGCTTTTAATCGTATTGATAAGGGTTTAATCGTATTGATAAGGCTTTAATTGTATTGATAAGGCTTTAATTGTATTGATGAGGCTTTAATTGGATTGATAAGGCTTTAATTGTATTGGTAAGGCTTTAATTGTATTGATAAGGCTTTAATCACATTGGTAAGGTTTTAATCATACTGATAAGGCTTTAATTACATTGGTAAGACTTTATTCATGTTGATAAGGTTTTAATCACATTGATAAGGCTTTAATCATATTGATAAGGCTTTAATCATTGATAAGGCTTTAACCACATTGATAAGGCTTTAACCGTATTGATAAGGCTGTAATCACATTGATAAGGCTTTAATCACGTTGATAAGGTTTTAATCACATTGATAAGGTTTTATTCATATTGATGAGGCTTTAATCAGATTTTTAAGGCTTTAATCATGTTGATAAGGCTTTACTCACGTTGATAAGGCTTTAACCGTATTGACAAGGCTTTAATTGTATTGATAAAGCTTTAATCACATTGATAAGGTTTTAGTCATATTGATTAGGCCTTAATCACATTTTTTAGGCTTTAACTGTATTGATAAGGCTTTAGTCATGTTGATAAGGCTGTAATCACATTTATAAAGCTTTAATGACATTGATAAGGCTGTAATCACATTGATAAGGCTTTAATCCCGTTGATAAGGCTTTAATCATTGATAAGGCTTTAACCACATTGATAAGGCTTTAGGCGTATTGATAAGGCTGTAATCACATTTTTAAGGCTTTAACCACATTGATAAGGCTTTAATCATGTTGATGAGGCTTTAATCACATTGATAAGGCTTTATTCATTCTAATCACATTGATAAGGCTTTATTCATATTTTTAAGCCTTTAATCATATTGATAAGGCTTTAATCATATTTATAAAGCTTTAACCATACTGATAAAGCTTTAATCATATTGATAAAGCTTTAGTCATATTGATAAGGCTTTAATCATATTGATAAGGCTCTAACCTTACTGATAAGGCTCTAGCCCTACTGATAAGGCTCTAACCCTACTGATAAGGCTCTAACCACACTGATAAGGCTCTAACCTTACTGATAAGGCTCTAACCAAACTGATAAGGCTCTAACCTTACTGATAAGGCTCTAACCACACTGATAAAGCTCTAACCTTCTGATAAGGCTCCAACCACCCTGATAAGGCTCTAACCACACTGATAAGGCTTTAAATATATTGATAAGGCTCTAACCACACTGATAAGGCTCTAACCACATTGATAAGGCTCTAACCCTACTGATAAGGCTTCAAATATATTGATAAGGCTTTAATCATGTTTTAATCATATTGATAAGGCTTTAACCATGCTTTAATCATATTGATAAGGCTCTAACCCTTCTGATAAGTTTCTAACCATACTGATAAGTCTCTAACCACACTGATAAGGCTCTAACCAAACTGATAAGGCTCTAACCCTACTGATAAGGCTTTAAATATATTGATAAGGCTTTAATCATGCCTAAATCATATTGATAAGGCTCCAACCACACTGATAAGCCTCTAACCCTTCTGATAAGGCTCCAACCACACTGATAAGCCTTTCCCGCCCCATCTCCCCCCCCCCCAAGGTGGAGCCGGCCACGCGGCGCCGAGGACGGCGCTGGCCGCCGGTGGCCGCGGGCGAGGTGGTGCCCCCAAGGCCCGGCGGGGGTGACGGCGGTGGTGGCGGCCGCGCCCGACAACGCCATGGCGCAGCTGGGCGTGGTCAAGGCCTGCTACAGCCTGGCCGAGGACGCCGAGGGCGAAGGTTTTGGTTATCTTCCCCGGCGGCGGCGGCGGCAACGCCACGGCGGCCGCCAGCGAGGAACCGCCAGGCAACCAAGGAGCCGCGGGCGCCTCCAGCACCACCACGCCGACCCCGTCATCGTCGTCGTCGTCGTCGTCGTCGTCGCGGTGCGGGGAAGTGCGGGGGAGAGCTTCCAGGGCGTGGAGAAGTTGGTGTTCCACATGAGGGCCCAACACTTCGTCTTCATGTGCCCGCGGTGCGGCAAGCAGTTCAACCACAGCAGCAACCTGAACCGGCACATGAACGTGCACCGCGGGGTGAAGTCGCACGGCTGCGGCGTCTGCGGCAAGAGCTTCACGCAGAAATCCACCCTGCACGACCACCTGAACCTGCACAGCGGCGCCCGGCCCTACCGCTGCTCCTACTGCGACGTGCGCTTCGCCCACAAGCCGGCCATCCGGCGGCACCTGAAGGAGCAGCACGGCAAAACCACGGCGCAGAACGTTCTGGAAGCCGGAGGGGCCGAGGGGGCCGTGGTGATGCGTTGATGTTGGGGTGGGGGGAGGGCCCGGCGTGGTGGTGGTTAAGGGGGGGGGGTGGGGGTGGGGGGAGCAATGGGGGGTGCTGGGTTCTCTCCCAGGGGGGGAGGGGGTGGGGGTGGAGGGAGGGGGTGAAAGGAGCACGGAGGGACCACCAGAGTGACCCCCAAAGTGGCAAAAAGGGACCCCAAAGTGGCTCAAAGTGACCCCAAAATGGTGGGGGGTGACCACCAAAGTGACCACAAACTGACCCTCAAAGTGTCCCCAAAATGGTGGGGAGTGACCACCAGAGTGACCACAAACTCACCCTCAAAGTGTCCCCAAAATGGTGGGGAGTGGCCTCAAAGTGACCACAAACTGACCCTCAAAGTGCCCCCAAAATGGTGGGGAGTGACCACTGGACACTGGACCCTGCTGGACACTGGGCTGGTGGCAAGGAGGGCAAAATGACCACAAAGTGACCACGAAGTGTCCCCAAAGTGGCACAAAGTGACCTCAAAATGGTGGGGAGTGACCACTGGACACCGGACCCTGCTGGACATCGAGGGGGTGACCACTGGGGTGGTGGGCAAGGAGGGCGAAGGGGGTGACCACGAAGTGACCACCAGAGTGACCCCCAGAGTGGCACAAAGTGACCCCAAAGTGGCACAAAGTGACCCCAAAGTGCTGGGGAGTGACCACTGGACCACTGGACCCTGCTGGGCATCAAGGGGGTGACCACTGGGGGTGGTGGCAAGGAGGGCGAAGTGACCATGAAGTGACCACCAGAATGACCACGAAGCTGACCACCAGAGTGACCACAAACTGACCCTCAAGAGTGTCCCCAAAATGGTGGGGAGTGGCCTCAAAGTGCTGGGGAGTGACCACTGGACACTGGACCCTGCTGGACACTGAGGGGGGTGACCACTGGGGTGGTGGCAAGGAGAGCGAAGTGACCATGAAGTGACCATGAAGTGACCACCAGAGTGTCGTGGAAGTGACCCCCCCAGAGTGGCAAAAAGGGACCTCAAAGTGGCTCAAAGTGACCCCAAAATGGTGGGGGGTGACCACCAGAGTGACCACAAACTGACCCTCAAAGTGTCCCCAAAATGGTGGGAAGTGGCCTCAAAGTGCTGGGGAGTGACCACTGGACACCAGATCCTGCTGGACATCGAGGGGGGTGACCACTGGGGTGGTGGCAAGGAGGCCAAAGTGACCACGAGAGTGACCACCAGAGTGACCCCAAAGTGGCACAAAGTGACCCCAAAGTGGCTCAAAGTGACCCCAAAATGGTGGGGAGTGACCATTGGACACCGGACCTTGCTGGACATCGAGGGGGTGAACCACTGGGGTGGTGGCAAGGAGGGCGAAGTGACCACGAAGTGACCACCAGAGTGACCACAAACTGACCCTCAAAGTGACCCCAAAAATGGTGGGGAGGTGACCACTGGACACCGGACCCTGCTGGACACTGAGGGGGTGAGCGCCGGGGCGGTGGTGAAACGAGCACGAAGTGACCACCGGAAGTGACGTGAAGTGACCCCCCCAAAGTGGCTCAGAGTGACCCCAAAGTGGCTCAAAGTGACCCCAAAATGGTGGGGAGTGACCACTGGACACCGGACCCTGCTGGGCATCGAGGGAGTGACCACTGGGGTGATGGCAAGGAGGGCGAAGTGTCCACAAAGTGACCACCAGAGTGACCACAAACTGACCCTCACAGTGACCTCAAAGTGTCCCCAAAATGGTGGAAAGTGACCACAAAGTGGTCGGGAGTGACCACTGGACACTGGACCCTGCTGGACATCGAGGGGGTGACCGCTGGGGTGGTGGCAAGGAGGGCGAAGTGACCACGAAGTGACCCCCAAAAGTGGCACAAAGTGACCCCAAAGAGGCTCAAAGTGACCCCAAGAATGGTGGGGAGTGACCACTGGACACTGAATCCCTGCTGGACACTGAGGAGGTGAGCGCCGGGACGGCGGTGAAACAACCACGAAGTGACCACCAGAGTGACCACAACTGACCCTCAAAATGTCCCCAAAATGGTGGGAAGTGGCCTCAAAGTGCTGGGGAGTGACCACTGGACACCGGACCCTGCTGGACATTGAGGGGGTGACCACTGGGGTGGTGGCAGAGAGGGCAAAGGTGACCACGAAGTGACCACCAGAGTGACCACAAACTGACCCTCAAAGTGTCCCAAAATGGTGGGGAGTGACCCCAAAATGGTGGGGAGTGGCCTCAAAGTGCTGGGGAGTGACCACTGGACACCGGACCCCTGCTGGGCATCGAGGGGGTGGACCACTGGGGGTGGTGGCAAGGAGGGTGAAGTGACCACGAAGTGACCACCAAAGTGACCACAAGTGACCCTCACAGTGACCCCAAAATGGTGGGGAGTGACCACTGGACACTGGACCCTGCTGGACATCGAGGGGGTGACCACTGGGGTTGATGTCAAGGAGGCCAAAGTGGTCAGAAGTGACCCCAAAATGATCAGAAATGGCCCCAAAAATCATGAGAAGTGACCCCAGATTGGTGAAGAGTGACCCCAAAATGGCGGGGTGGGACCACCCCAAAGTGATTATGAGTGACCCCAAAATTAGGAACGACCCCAAAATGATGAGGAATGACCCCAAAATGATGTGAAATGACCCCAAAATTACGAGAAATTACCCCAAAATGATGGGGAGTGACCCCAAAATTATGGGAAACGACCCCAAAATTACGATAAATGACCCCAAAAGATGGGAAGGGGACCCTTGGGTGACAAATTTTGGGGTCCCCATTTAAAACCCAGCTCAAAAAAAACCCTCAAAACGACCAAAATTTGGGGATTTTGAGCAAAAAACAAAGGGGGAAAATTTTGATTTTTTGGGGCTCCCCCCAAATTCGGCCCCTCAGGGTAAATTTGGGGTTCCCAAGGCCTCGGTGGAAATTTTGGGGAATTTTTTGGGGGTCCCCCCCCAAATATTTTTGGGTTCCATCCTGATTATTTTTGGGGAGGCAGTTTCCCCTGATTTTTTCGGGTTTCCCCAAATTTTTGGGGGGTTTTGGTAGATTTTAGGATTTTGGGGGGGGACCCCCTTAGGTTGTAGCGAGGGGTGGGGGAGGGGAAATTTGGGGGTGGGGGAGGGGGGAAAGGATTTGGGGGGGGGCAGGGGAGGGGAACCCCAAAAATTTGGGTTTTTTTTTTAGGGGGGGTTTTAGGGAGTAGAGAGGAGAAATTCGGGGTTCCCTTTTTGGGGGGGGGGTGTGAGACCCTTTTTGGGGTGGGGAGGGGCTGTGGGACCCCTCCCCCCCCCCCAGAGGTTCAGGGGGTTTTTTTTGGAGTTTTTTAATAATAAATGAATTTTGAAATAAAATCTAAAACAGATTTTTTGATTTTTCGTGTCTATTCTTTGATTTTTGGGGATTGATTTATTTTTGGGGGTCTATTTTTATTGATTTATTAATTTGGGGGAATTTATTAATTCATTCCCTCCCAAAGGGGCGTGGCTTAACACAAGGGGCGTGGCTTCACCAGTGGGCGGAGCCAAGAAGGACATAGTGCTGCCCTGTGGGCGGGGCTTTAACCATATAAGGCATAACCACGCCCCTTCGCGCTGCGTGCTGACGTCACGCGACTGCCGTAAAAGCTGCCGTAAAGCGCGACTGTCGCAAAACTGCCGTAAATCAGAACTGTCGTAAAAGGGGCCGTAAAGCGCGATTGTCGTAAAACTGCCGTAAAGTGACACTGTCGCAAAATCTGCCGTAAAGCGCGACTGTCGTAAAAGGGGCCGCAAAGCGCGACTGTCGTAAAAGGTGCCGTAAAGCAAAACTGTCGTAAAAGGGGCCGTAAAGCGCGACTGTCGCGAAGCTGACGTAAAGCGCGACTGTCGTAAAAGGTGCCATAAAGCGACACTGTCGCAAAAGGTGCCGTAAAACGCGACTGTCGCAAAAGGGGCCGTAAAGCGCGGCTGTCGTAAAAGGTGCCGTAAAGCGCGACTGTCGCAAAAGGTGCCGTAAAGCGCGGCTGTCGTAAAATTGACGTAAAGCGCGACTGTCGTAAAATGTGCCGTAAAGCGCGGCTGTCGCAAAAGGAGCCGTAAAGCGCGACTGTCGCAAAAGCTGCCGTAAAGCAACTGTCGTAAAGGTGCCGTAAAGCAAAACTGTCGTAAAAGGTGCCGTAAAGCAAAAACTGTCGTAAAAAGGTGCCGTAAAGCGCGATTGTCGTAAAAGCGGCCCGTAAAATCGCGACTGTCGTAAAACTGCTGTAAAGCGCGACTGTCGCAAAAGGGGCCGTAAAGCAGCACTGTCGCAAAAGGCGCTGTGAATCGCGACTGCCGTAAAAGGTGCCGTAAAGCAGCACTCTGCCGCGAATCGGCACTGTCGTAAAAGGCGCCGTAAAGCACGGCTGCCGTAAAGTCAGATCACCAAAACAGGAGTTAAAAAACCTTCTAGAACGGATTTTAATGAATTTCCCCAGCGCCGACCGCGCGGCCGCGTTCCCCAGAGACTTTTTGGGACACTCGGTTTTATCAAACTCTTTATTTTTATCTCCCGCCGGGCCGGGGCTGCCGCGGGGCCGCTCCCGGAGCCGTTCGCCGCATTCGCCCCGCCCCGACTCCGCCGCTGTGAGTCCCGCAGCGGGACCCGCCCCGAGCGGCTCCGGTCCCCGCGGCTCCGCTGAGCGCGGCCGCCCCGGCCCCCGTCACCTCCCGCCGCCATTTTCCCCCCGAGTCCCCCTCGCCCCCTTCGCCGCCGCCGCGGGGGCCGCTGCCGCCCGAGTCCCGTCGCTGCCGCTGCGTCTTTGCGGAGCCGAGCCCGCCCGAGCTGCCCGCGGGCGTTGCGGCGGCCGTCCCGGCACAGAACCGGGGAGCCCCGGCCCGTCCGCACCGGCGGCTGCGGCTTCTCCCGCGCAGCTTCCCCTCAGCGCCGCCGCTGCACGCCGGACCCCGCCGCGCCTTCCCCGCCGCGCCTTCCCCACCGCGGCCCCCCCCCGCTTCAGCGCTGCTGCACAGCGCGGCCCCGCCGCCTCCCGCGGCCGTCCCGGCGCTCCCTTCCCCGTTCCCGTTCCCGTTCCCGCAGCTCCGGCGCCTCCCGCTCCGCCCGGCCCGCCCGCCGCCATCTTGGCTCCCTCACGCAGCCCGAGTGAGCAACGCGCGCATGCGCAGCGGGTACAACCGCAGCACCCGGCGAGATCGCTCCGCGCCGCCTCAGCCAAGCGCGGCGCTGGTTCCGCCGCGCGCATGCGCAGTGATGTCTCCACGGTCCGAAAACGGATTCGGTGCAGCCCGGTGCCGGTTCCGAGCCCGGTCCCGGTTCCGAGGCGCTCCGTGCCGCTGTGCGGTCACAGGCGGCATCGCTGTGCCCCGGCGCGCCGCTTCCGCCGCCACCGGGGCTGTGCACGGCAGCACAACAGGGGAAAACGGCAGCGGCTTCCGTGTATCCTTCCGCGGCTCTCCCTGTGACGGAACTCGAACCGCACCACCGAGAGATCCCTCCGCAGCGCGGGACGCCGCGCAAGCGATCCCCGATATCCCTCCGCGCCGAGCAGGACTACTTTTGTGTCGCGCAGCAGCATGGGAAAAACGCCGATCGCTCGTTTTTAAAATTTTATAAGTTTAATAGCAATAAAACGGTTGTAAAAATATATATTAATGAATATATAATCTATAATTTTATATATATCATTAAGTATGTATATATATATTTAGTATATATTATATTGTATATATATATAAATATACATTATATATATTTAGTATATGTTTAGTATAGTGTATAAATATATATTATATATCTTTAATATATATTATATACTTATATATAATATACATAAGTATATATATAAGTGCAGATAGATTAAATATATTTTTATATAATTAGTAGATCATTTATTTAGAATATAATAAATCAGCCTTCTGAAACGCGGAGTCAGGATTCCTCCTCTCTCCTCGTCCTGGGACAACCCCTGGGAGCGCCGCCACCCCCCTGAACCCCCCCGCGTCCATCCCCATCCGCCGGCGGGAGTTTCCCACCATGCCCAGCGCCGGACTACATCTCCCAGCAACCCCCGCGGCTCCCGCGCATGCGCGGCAGGGCGGGGCCTCCGCCATTTTCTCTGCCGTCCACGAGCGGCGTGAGCGGGGCGGGCCCGGCGGCTCTTAAAGGGGGCACGGCCTGGGGTGGGGCCCTCTCGGCGCGGGATGGAGCCCGGAGCGGCGCAGGAGGTTCGCGGCTGGCGGGGAGGGGGCGGAGAGGGCGGCGGGAGCGCGATGGAGCCGCCGGCGTTCCGCGTTCCTCCGCCTCCCTTCCCCTGCGGCCCCTTCCGCCTTAAGGCCCGGCGGCGGGAACGGGCGGGGGGGGGGGGGGGTGGAAGAGGGGGAGGGGGACCGGGCGGGGGGGGGAAACGGCGGGAGTGGGCGGGGTCTTAAAGGGGCGTGGTTTGAATTGGGCGTGGCTATAGGGATGTGGGCGGGGGGTGAGGCCGCGGGAGGCGGGGGCTTGGGGGCAGCGCC
Source organism: Calcarius lapponicus (assembly GCA_039654755.1). Taxonomy (NCBI): domain Eukaryota; kingdom Metazoa; phylum Chordata; class Aves; order Passeriformes; family Fringillidae; genus Calcarius; species Calcarius lapponicus. Next base: position 2,296 of record JBBFKN010000377.1, on the reverse strand, counting down.
CGCCCCCCCTTCTTGCGGAACCCCTCTCCCTCCCGTGTCCCCCCATAACCCCCTGTGGAGCCAGGGGACCCCAATTCCTCACGCCACCCCTTTGTCCGTCCCTCACCGTGGTCCCCTGTCACCCCCCCAGCACATTCCCCGTGTCTCTTCCCACGCGTCACCCTCAGACTCCCCTATGGAACCACCCCAAACTCCCCACGGAGCCCCCCGAGGCTCCCCCGTGACTCCCCCGTTGTGCCCCCAGCCCGGTGGTCCCGGGGGTCGCCCCCCGGCCGCGGAGTCCGTGCGGCGGCAGAAGCGTCGGGAGTTGGACGCGCGGCGCTCCAAGTGCCGCATTCCGCATCGGGGGGCACCTGGAGCGCTGGTGCCGGCTCAAGGAGCAGCTCGGCTTCGCCCTGCACTCGCAGCTGGCTCAGTTCCTCCTCGACAGGTCAAGCGGCGGGGGGCTTAAAACCTGCCAAAAACCCCGCGAAAACCCTGCGAAAACCCGCAAAAAAACCGAAAAAACCCCGCAAAAAAACCCGCAAAAAAAACCGCAAAAAAAACCGCAAAAAACCTGCAAAAACCCGCAAACACCCCCGCAAAAACCCAAAAACAGCCTGCAAAAAACCCGCAAAGAACCCGCAAACACCCACAGAAACCCGCAAAAACCGCAAAAAACCTGCAAAAAACTGCAAAAAAACCCACAAAAACCCGCAAAAAGCCACAAAAACCCACAAAAAAAACCCAAAAACCCTGCAAAAACCCGCAAAAACACGCAAAAAACCCACAAAAAACCCGCATAAAACCCGCAAAACCCCGCGAAAACCCACAAAAAACCCACCAAAAAATCCCCGCAAAAACCCACAAAAACCTACCAAAAACTCACAAAAACCTGCAAAAAACCCTGCAAAAACCCCGGAAAACCCGCAAAAACACCCACAAAAACCCACCAAAAAAACCCGCAAAAACCCACAAAAAACCCGCAAAAACCCGCAAAAACCCTGCAAAAACCCGCAAAAACCCGCAAAATACCCCGCAAATACCCCGCGAAAACCCGCAAACACCCACAAAAAAATGCAAAAAACCCACAAAAACCCACAAAAAACCTGCAAAACACCCGCCAAAACCCACAAAAAACCCACATAAAACCCTCAAAACCCCACAAAAAACCCACAAACACCCACAAATAACCCGCAAAAACCCCACAAAAACCCCACAAAACCCCGCAAAACCCCGCCTCTGATGGGGGAAAATAATCCGTGTTTTCTGCCTGCTCACCTCTGTCTCCCCACGCAGGTACAGCTCGCACGGCTGCACCTGGAGCACAGGTGAGCTTCCCTTCCCTGTTCCGTGTTGGGTTTGGATCCAGAGGGAGGATCCCTCTTGGGTTGGGTGCTGGAGGAGCACCTGAGCTGCTCTTGGGTTTGCTCAGCCCGCCAAGCACCAGGCAAATCCTCCGTGTTCCCTGTTTTGGACATCCCCGGTTTTTGGACATCCCCGGTTTTTGGGCATCCCCAGTTTTGGCATCTCCAATTTTTGGACATCCCCAATTTTTGGACATCCCCAGTTTTGGACATCCCCAGTTTTTTGGACATCCCCAGTTTTTGGGCATCCCCAGTTTTTGGCATCCCCGGTTTTTGGACATCCCCAATTTTTGGCATCCCCAGTTTTAGCCTCCCCGGTTTTTGGGCATCCCCAGTTTTTGGCCCCCCCCCGGTTTTTGGACATCCCCAGTTTTTGGACATCCCCAGTTTTTGGGCCTCCCCAGATTTGGCATCCCTTGCTTTGCCATCCCCAGTTTTGGACATCCCCAATTTTTGGACATCCCCCTGCTTTTGTCATCCCCAGTTTTGGACATCCCCAGTTTTTGACATCCCTTGCTTTTGGCATCCCCAGTTTTCCGCATCCCCAACTCTTTGTTGAGAACCCGTTCACAATTCCCCTTAACAAAGACAACCCCAAGAGCCTGAGGAAGGCGACCAGGGGCCTTGCAGGTGCCCCACACCCCCCGCCACACACACACACCACAAAACCCCCATTTTGGGGCTGTTTTTCACCCGATTTCTTTGTTTTCCCAGGCGAGCCCGAGCGGCTCCAGCCGGCCGCCCTGCAGCGCCTGGTCGCGCTGTCGCACGGCCACGGCCAGGAGTGCGGCTTCGTGCCCGACGTCAGCTGCCGGCGGCCGGCAGCGCCGCGGCCCCGCTGGTCTGGGAGTGCGTGGCCGGCCACCGCTTCTCCTGGGGCGGCTCCGGGGTCCCCAAGAGCCCCTCTGGTCACCCGGCCCCGTCCCCGGAGCGCTGGGCGCGCGCGTTCG
>JBBFKN010000376.1:0-34809 GCA_039654755.1 Calcarius lapponicus | reverse complement strand
CAGAGCGGGGTCTGCCCCATGGTGTGGTACCGTTCATAGCCTGAAAATGGGGAAAAAAAAACCCAAAATTGGGGTCGGTTACAAAAAACTGCAAAAAAATCCGAGAAAGGACCAAAAAACCCCCATGAAAATCGCTCAAATTGCACTCCAAAATGCACCGAAATAACCCCAAAGGCCAGGGCGGGGTCTGCCCCTTGGGTGTGGTACCGTTCATACCCTAAATTGGGGAGAAAAATCCGAAAAAATTTGGGTTTTTTACAAAAAACGGCAAAAAAATCCAAGAAAGGGCCAGAAAAACGGCAAAAAATCCCTATTAAAACAGCCCAAATTGCACCCAAAAATAACCCCAAAGGGAGGGTGGGGTCTGCCCCATGGTGTGGTATCGCACATAGCCTAAATTGGGAGAGAAAACACCCAAAATGGGGTTTGTTAAAGAAAACCTGCAAAAAAAATCTGAGAAAATACCAAAAAATGGCAAAAAAACCCATTAAAACAGCCCAAATTACACCCAAAATGCACCGAAATAACCCCAAAGGCCAGAGCGGGGTCTGCCCCATGGTGTGGTACCGTTCATACCCTAAAATGGGGAGAAAACAACCCAAAATTGGGTCAGTTACAAAAAACTGCAAAAAAAATCGGAGAAAATACCCAAAAAATGGCAAAAATCCCCATTAAAATCGCTCAAATTGCACCCAAAATGCACTGAAATAACCCCAAAGCACAGGGCGGGGTCGGCCCCGTGGTGTGGTACCGTTCATACCCTAAATTGGGGAGAAAAGAACTCAAAATTTGGGGTTTTTTTACAAAAAACGGCAAAAAAATCAAGAAAGGGCCAAAAAAATGGCAAAAATCCCTATTAAAACAGCCCAAATTGCACCCAAAATAACCTCCAAAGGGAGGGTGGGGTTTGCCCCATGGGTGTGGTACCGCTCATAGTCTGAAAATGGGAAGAAAAACACCCAAAATTGGGGGTTTTTACAAAAAAAATGCAAAAAAATCGGAGAAAATACCAAAAAACTGCAAAAATCCCCATTAAAACTGCTCAAATTGCACCCAAAATGCACCGAAATAACCCCAAAGTGCAGGGCGGGGTCTGCCCCATGGTGTGGTACCGTTCATACCCTGAATTGGGGAGAAAACACCCAAAATTGGGGTTTGTTAAAGAAAACTGCAAAAAAATCGGAGAAAATACCAAAAAAACGGCAAAAAAACGCCGTGAAAATAGCTCAAATTGCACGCCAAAATAACCCCAAAGTCCAGAGCGGGGTCTGCCCGCATGGTGTGGTACCGCTCATAGCCTGAAAATGGGGAAAAAAAAACCAAATTGGGGTTCGTTAAGAAAACAGCAAAGAAAATCCGAGAAAACAGCAAAAAAATGGCAAAAAATCCCTGAAAATAGCCCAAAGTACACCCAAAATCCACTGAAATAACCCCAAATTACCGAAATTCGCATTTTTTGCCCCAATCCCTGCGCTTGAAGCCCCCGATCAGGAGGGACCCCAAACCCCACAGTTTGAATTTGCCCAAAATCGGGGTTTTTTTGCCCCAATCCCGCGCTTGAAGCCCCCGATCAGGAGGAACCCCAATTCCCAAAATTGAATTTGCCCAAAATCGGGGTTTTTCGCCCCAATCCCGCGCTTGAAGCCCCCGATCAGGAGGAACCCCAATTCCCAAAATTGAATTTGCCCAAAATCGCCGTTTTTCGCCCCAATACCGCGCTTGAAGCCCCCGATCAGGAGGGACCCCCAATTCTCAATTCCCAATTTGCCCAAAATCCTCGTTTTTTGCCCCAATACCGTGCTTGAAGACCCCGATGAGCAGCGCCCCCAAACCCACAGTTTGAATTTGCCCAAAATCCTCGTTTTTTTGCCCCAATACCGTGCTTGAAGACCCCGATGAGCAGCGATTTGTCGGCCTCGGGGTCCCACCAGGCCGAGGGCGGCTCCGGCTGCTCCAGGAGCGGGAACCAGATCTGGACGTCGCTGCGGGAGGGAAATTTGGGGGTGAAAAACGCAAAATTTGGGTTCGGAAACTCACAAACAGCCCCAAAACCCTCAAAAATCTGAAAAAAAAAAAAAAAGCCCTAAACCCCCCCAAAAAAAAACCCCAAAAAACGCCTCAAGTCATCCCAAAATCCATCAAAATTCCCCCCAAAAAATTCCCCCCAAAATTCCCCTGAAAAAACCCCAAAAATCCCCCCCAAAAAAACCCAAAAAAAACCCCAAAAAAAGCCCAAAAATCCCCCCCAAAATAACCCAAAAAACCCAAAAAAATCCCCCCCAAAAAAACCCAAAAATGCCCGCCAAAAACCCCAAAAAATCCCCAAAAAATTCCCCCAAAATTGCCCCAAAACCCCCCAAAAATCCCCCCAAATCCCCCCCCCAAAATAACCCCCAAAAATTGCCCCAAAAATCCCCAAATGACCCCAAAATCCCCAGAATTCCCCCCAAATTTGGCTCCCTGAACCCCAAATTTCCCAAGTTTCCCAAAATCGCCGTTTTTCACCCCAAACCGCTCTCACCTGGCGCTCAGCCTGGTCCCCAATCACCTCCCCCAAAAAACCCCCCAAAATCCCCGAATTGACCCCAAAATCCCCGGATTTTCCCCCAAACCGGGGCTCCCCAAAACCCCAAATTTCCCAAAATCGCCGTTTTTCACCCCAATTTGGGCTCACCTGGCGCTGGCCCCGGCCAGGACGCGCTCCTCCCCCAAAAACCCCAAAAATCCCTGAATTGACCCCAAAATCCCTGGAATTCGCCCCAAATTTGGCTCCCCAAATCCCCAAATTGCCCAAAATCGCCGTTTTTTCACCCCAAACCGCTCTCACCTGGTGCTTGGCTTGGTCCCCGATCACGTCCCCCAAAAACCCCCAAAAATCCCCGAACTGACCCCAAAATCCCCAGAACTTCCCCCCCAAATTTGTCTCCCCCGAACCCCAAATTTCCCAATTTTCCCAAAATCGCCGTTTTTCACCCCAATCTGGGCTCACCTGGGCGCTGGCCCCTGGCCAGGACGCGCTCCCCCCAAAAACCCCCAAAATCCCCGAATTGACCCCAAAATCCCCGGAATTCCCCCCAAATTTGGCTCCTCCCAAACCCCAAATTTCCCAATTTTCCCAAAATCGCCGTTTTTCACCCCAATTTGGGCTCACCTGGCGCTGGCCCCGGCCAGGACGCGCTCCCCCAAAAACCCCAAATTGACCCCAAAATCCCCGGATTTTTCCCCCAAACTGGGGCTCCCCAGAACCCCAAATTTCCCCAAATCCCCAATTTTCCCAAAATCGCCGTTTTTTCACCCCCAAACCGCTCTCACCTGGCGCTGGCCCCGGCCAGGACGCGCTCGGCCTGGTCCCCGATGAGCTCGTGGCGCAGGAAATGCAGCGTCCGCACGCGGAGCAGCAGCCTGGGACGGACGGACGGACACACGGACACGGCAGTGACCCAAAACCCCGGGAAATCAACCCAAAACCACAAACCCCAAAAAAACCCCCAAAATCGCGTCAAAAAAATCCCAAAAAATCCCAAAAATTCTCCGTTTTTGTCATTGACTTCCTGCTGTGGGGCCAAAGATGTTTTTGGTGCCACAAACCCCCTGGAATGACCCAAAATCCCGGGAAATGAACCCAAAACCACAAAGGGCAAAAAACCCCAAAATCGCATTAAAAAAACCCCAAAAATCCCCATTTTTGTCACTGACTTCCCTTAGGACACCACTGTGGCACCAAAGATGTTTCTGGTGCCCCAAACCCACGCGAATGACCCAAAATCCCAGGAAATGAACCCAAAACCAAAAAAGTGCAAGAAACCCCTGAAAATCGCATTTAAAACCCCCAAAAAAATCTCAAAAAAATCCCCCAAAAAATCCCATTAAAAAACCCTCAAAATCCCATAAAAATCCCATTAAAAAACCCCAAAAAAACCCCAAAAAATCCCCCAAAATAATCCCCAAAAAATCCCATTAACCCCCCCCCCCAAAAATCCCATAACAAAACCCAAAAAGTCCCCCAAAAATCCCATAAAAAACCCCCAAAAATCCCCAAAAATTTCCCATTAAAAACCCCGAAAAAATTCCCAAAAAATCTCAAAAAAATCCCCAAAAATCCCCAAAAAATCCAAACCCCCCAAAACCCCCCAAACTCCCCAAAAGCCCCAAAATCGCGGATTTCTGTCACTCACTTCCCGCTGTGGTGCCGCAGGTGTTTCCGGTACCCAAAAAACCTCCAAAAATCCCATTAAAAACCCCAAAAAGTCCCCCAAAACATCCCATTAAAAACTCCAAAAACCCCCCCCAAAAAACCCCCAAAAATCCCAAAAAAATCCCCAAAAAATCCTAAAAAATCCCCCAAAAATCCCCAAAAATTCCCATTAAAAACCCAAAAAAATCCCCAAAAAATCCCATTATAAAACCCCCAAAAATCCAAAATTATCCCCAAAAAATCCCTACAACCAAAATCCCATAAATTCCCCCAAAAAGCCCCAAAATCCCCATTTTTGTCACTCACTTGCCGCTGTGGTGCCGCAGGTGTTTCCGGTACCCCTCGTCCTGCAGCAGCCACTCGGCGCCCGCGGAACCTTCCGGAAGCTTCGGCGCCTTCCGGCCCTTGCGGCCCCGCGGCAGCGACGGCGACCCTGGGGGGTCAGTTTGGGACATTTTGGGTCATTTCGGGCAATTTTGGGGATTTTTTGGGGATTTTTTTGGAATTTTTTTTCGGGATTTTTTGGGGATTTTTTGGGGATTTTTGGGACGTTTTTTGGGGGATTTTCTGGGGGATTTTTTGGGGTTTTGGTCACTCAGGGATCAGCGGTCACTCAGGGTCATTTTGGGTCAGTTTGGGATATTTTGGGCGATTTTATGGCCCCAAAATGCCCCAAACGCACCAGAACTGACCCCAAACCCACCCAAAGTGACCCAAACCCTTCCAGGATGACCCAAACCCACCCAAAATGACCCAAAACCACCAGAACTGACCCCAAACTCACCCGGAGTGGCCCAAACCCCCCTGAACTGACCCCAAAGTGACCCAAACCCACCCAAAGTGACCCAGAGTGACCCCAAACTCACCTGAGATGATCTCCAGAACCGAAACCCACCCAAAGTGACCCAAAACCCCCCAGAACTGACCCCAAAATGACCCAAACCCACCCAAATTGATCCAAACTCACCTGAGATGATCTCCAGAATCTTGAACCCACCAGAGATGACCCCAAACCCACCCAAAATGACCCCAAAATGACCCAAACTTACCCCAAACTCACCCAGAGTGACCCAAACCCACCAGAAATGACCCCAAAATGACGAAAACCCACCAGAAATGACCCAAACCTACCTGAGATGATCTCCAGAACCTCAAAACCTCCCACAGTGACCGAAAACGACCCAAACTCCCCCAAAACGAGCCAAAACCCCCAAAATGGATGGTTTCACTCACCCTGGTGCCCGGCCATGGCCTTGGCCCGCCCGTTGTTGTGCCCGGGGCTGAGCAGGGCGCAGGCGAAGGCGCGGGTGCCGTGGGTGACCCAAATCCCCCAGAACTGACCCCAAAATGACCCAAAATGACCCAAACCCACCCAAAATGACCCAAAATGACCCAAAAAGGATGGTTTCACTCACCCTGGTGTCCGGCCATGGCCTTGGCCCGTCCGTTGTTGTGCCCGGGGCTGAGCAGGGCGCAGGCGAAGGCAGCGGGTGCCGTGGGTGACCCAAACCCACCCAAAATGACCCAAAATGACCCAAAAAGGATGGTTTCACTCACCCTGGTGCCCGGCCATGGCCCTGGCCCGTCCGTTGTTGTGCCCGGGGCTGAGCAGGGCGCAGGCGAACGCCCGGGTGCCGTCGTCGCCGCGGAAGTGCCGCAGGCAGAAGAGGACGATGGCCCGGCCCAGGCTCTCCACGTCGCGCTCCGACAGGCGGCGCTTGAAGCGGCCCTGGGCGGCCAGCTCCCGCCAGCGGCCCCACCTGGAATGGGCAGGGGGCATTTAATGGTCATTTAATGGTCATTTAATGGTCATTTAATGGTCACTCAGTGGTCAGTGGGGTCACTGGAATGGTCCTTGAAGCGGCCCTGGGCGGCCAGCTCCCGCCAGCGGCCCCACCTGGAACCATGGTCATTTAATGGTCACTCAGTGGTCATTTAATGGTCATTTAATGGTCAGTGTGGTCACTCAATGGTCACTCAGTGGTCAGTGCAATGGTCCCTGAAGCGGCCCTGGGCGGCCAGCTCCCGCCAGCGGCCCCACCTGGAACGGGCAGTGGTCACTCAGTGGTCACTCAATGGTCACTCAGTGGTCAGTGTGGTCATTAAAGGCTCAGGGTGGTCATTAAAAGGTCACTGTGTCAGTAAAGGGTCACTGTGGTCACTCAGTGGTCACTCAGTGGTCAGTGTGGTCACTAAAGGGTCATTGAGATCATTAAAGGGTCACTGTGGTCAGTAAAGGGTCACTGCGGTCACTGAGTGGTCACTTTGGTCACTAAAGGGTCAGTGGGGTCATTGGGATCAATGAGGAACCAGTGGGGTCAATAAGAAACCAACAGAGTCAATGAGGGATCAATGAGGAGCCAATGGGATCAATGAGGAGCCAATGGAATCAATAAGGGATCAATGGGATCAATGGGGAACCAATGGGGTCAATGAGGGATCAATGGGATCAATAAGGAGCCAATAAAGTCCATGAGGAGCCAGTGGAATCAATGAGGGATCAATAAGGAACCAATGGGATCAGTGAGAAATCAATGCCGTCAATGAGGAATCAAGGGGATCAATAAAAAAACTAATAGAATCAATGAGTGATCAATGGGACCAATGAGGGATCAATAAGGAAGCAATGGACTTAATGAGGGATCAATGCGATCAATAAGGAGCCAATGGGATCAATGAGAAACCAATGGAGTCAATGAGGGATTAATGAGGAGGCAATAGGATCAATGACGGATCAATGGAATCAATAAGGAGCCAATGGGGTCAATAAGAAACCAATAGGATCAATGGGGGATCAATACAGGATCAATGGGGTCAATGAGGAACCAATGGAGTCAATGGGGCATCAATGGGGTGAATGAGCGATCAATGGGATCAATGAGGAATCAATGGGGTCACTGAGGGGTCACTCAGTGGTCAGTGGGGTCAGTGGAATGGTCCCTGAAGCGGCCCTGGGCGGCCAGCTCCTGCCAGCGGCCCCACCTGCAATGGTCAGGGGGCATTTAATGGTCACTCAGTGGTCACTCAGTGGTCACTCAGTGGTCACTCAATGGTCAGTGAGTGGTCACTTGGGTCATTAAAGGGTCAGTGAGATCATTAAAGGGTCACTGTGGTCACTGAGTGGTCACTTGGGTCACTCAGGGGTCAGCAGGGCCACTCAGTGGTCAGTTGGTCCACTAAAGGGTCACTGTGGTCATTAAAGGGTCACTAAAGGGTCACTGTGGTCACTCACTGGTCAGTGGGGTCATTTAGGGCTCAGTGGGGTCAAAAACGTCACCAAACTCCACCTGTCCCCCCCAAAGCCCCCCCAGGTGTGTCCCCAGGTATCTCAGGTGTCCCCAGGTGTGTCCAGGTGTGTCCCAGGTGTGTCCCCAGGTGTGTCCCCAGGTGTCCCTGCACCCACCCGTAGACCATCAGGTGTTTCTCCAGGTGTCCCCAGGTATCTCAGGTGTCCCAGGTGTCCCCAGGTATCCCAGGTGTGTCCCCAGCTATCCCAGATGTCCCCAGGTGTCCCAGGTCCCCCCCAGGTGTCCCCAGCTATCCCAGGTGTGTCCCCAGGTATCTCAGGTGTCCCCAGGTGTACCCACCCGTAGACCATCAGGTGTTTCTCCACCCTGACGCAGTCGCTCCTTGCGAACGGCGCCGCAGGTGCCGCGGGCGTGACCAGACCCCCTTGGTGACCGTGGTGACCTCCTTGGTGGTGGCCCTGGTGTTTGTGTCCCCAGGTGTCCCCAGGTATCCCAGGTGTGTCCCAGGTGTCCCAAGGCGTGTCCCCAGGTATCCCAGATGTCCCCAGGTGTGTCCCCGCACCCACCCGTAGACCATCAGGTGTTTCTCCAGGTGTCCCCAGGTATCTCAGGTGTGTCCCAAGCTATCCCAGGTGTACCCACCCGTAGACCATCAGGTGTTTCTCCACCCTGATGCAGTCGCTCCTTGCGAACGGCGCCGCGGGTGCCGCAGGCGTGACCGGACCCCCTTGGTGACCGTGGTGGTGACCTCCTTGGTGGCCTTGGTGACCGTGGTGGTGGCCGTGGTGGCCGTGGTGGCCGCGTCGCGTGCGCGGCGCCGCCCGGTCCAGCCGCTCCAGCTCCTCGTCGCTCTCCAGGTCCGAGAACTCCACCAGGTCGTCGTCGCGCAGCGTGCTGAAGTGGCGCGTCTGCTTGCGGACACGCGGTGTGTCGATCACCAAATTGTTCTGAAAAAACACGAGTGGCCAGGTGAGCACCAGGTGAGCACCAGGTGAGGACCTGACCAACCCAGGTGACCCCGCCCAGGTGCTGAAGTGGCGCGTCTGCTTCCGGACACGGGGGAGTGTCGATGACCAAATTGTTCTGAAAATACATGAGCGGCCAGGTGAGCTCCAGGTGAGCACCACGTGACCATCAGGTGACCACCAGGTTGCCATGTCCACCTGACCTTCCTAAATGACCACCCAACCCCACCCAGGTGCTGAAGTGGCGCGTCTGCTTCCGCACCCGCGGCATGTTGATCACCAGGTTGTTCTGGGGGGACACGAGTGGCCAGGTGAGCACCAGGTGACCATCTGACCATGGCCAGGTGACCCCACCCAGGTGCTGAAGTGGCGCGTCTGCTTGCGCACACGGGGCGTGTCCATCACCAGGTTGTTCTGGGGGGACACAGGTGACCAGGTGAGCACCGGGTGACCACACAGGTGACCACACAGGTGACCCCCACAGTGACCATCAGGTGACCCTGTCCACCCAACCCCACCCAGGTGCTGAAGTGGCGCGTCTGCTTGCGGACACGGGGCGTGTCGATGACCAGGTTGTTCTAAATGGACACAGGTGGACAATGGTCAGTGACCCCCAGGTGAGCACCAGGTGACCACCAGGTAACCATCAGGTGACCCTGTCCACCTAACCCCACCCAGGTGCTGAAATTTCTGTATCTGCACCCAGGGCGTGTCGATGACCAAATTGTTCTGACAGAACACGAGTGGCCAGGTGAGCACCAGGTGACCATCACACTGACCATCTGACCATGGCCAGGTGACCCCACCCAGGTGCTGAAGTGGCGCCTCTGCTTGCGGACACGGGGCGTGTCGATGACCAAATTATTCTGGGGGGACACAGGTGAGCACCAGGTGACCATCTGACCATCGCCAGGTGACCACCACAGTGACCACCTAACCAGCCCAGGTGACCCCACCCAGGTGCTGAAGTGGCGCGTCTGCTTCCGGACGCGGGGAGTGTCGATGACCAAATTGTTCTGAAAATACATGAGTGGCCAGGTGAGCTCCAGGTGACCATCTGACCATGAGCAGGTGACCATCACAGTGACCATCTGGCCAGCCCAGGTGACCCCACCCAGGTGCTGCAGTGGTCACTCTGCTTGTGGACATGAGGCATGTCCATGACCAGGTTGCTCTACATGGACAATGGTGGACAATGGTCAGTGGTCAGTGACCACCAGGTGACCATCAGGTGACCATCTGACCATGGCCAGGTGACCCCACCCAGGTGCTGAAGTGGCGCGTCTGCTTGTGGACATGCGGCGTGTCCATGACCAGGTTGTTCTGGGTGGACACAGGTGGACAATGGTCAGTGGTCACTGACCACCAGGTGAGCACCAGGTGACCATCAGGTGACCATCACAATGACCACCTGAGCAGCCCAGGTGACCCCACCCAGGTGCTGAAGTGGTCACTCTGCTTGCGGACACGAGGAGTGTCGATGACCAGGTTGTTCTGAGAGAACACGAGTGGCCAGGTGAGCACCAGGTGAGCACCAGGTGACCATCTGACCATGGCCAGGTGACCATCACAGTGACCATCAGGTGACCCTGTCCACCCAACCCCACCCAGGTGCTGAAGTGGCGCGTCTGCTTCCGCACCCGAGGAGTATCGATCACCAAATTGTTCTGGGGGGACACAGGTGACCAGGTGAGCTCCAGGTGAGCACCAGGTGAGCACCAGGTGATCACACAGGTGATACCACCCAGCCCCACCCAGGTGCTGCAGTGGCGCGTCTGCTTCCGGACACGCCGAGTATTGATGACCAAATTGTTCTGAAGGAACATGAGGCACCAGGTGAGCTCCAGGTGAGCATCTGACCATCGCCAGGTGACCACCACAGTGACCACCTGACCAGCCCAGGTGACCCCACCCAGGTGCGGCAGTGGCGCGTCTGCTTACGGACGTGGGGCGTGTCGATGACCAGGTTGTTCTACATGGACAATGACCAGGTATCACTCCAGGTGACCACCAGGTGAGCACCTGACCTGCCTAAACGACCACCTAACACCACCCAGGTGCTGAACTGGCGCGTCTGCTTGCGCACGCGGGGAGTGTCGATCACCAAATTGTTCTACATGGACACAGGTGAGCACCAGGTGAAAATCTGACTATGACCAGGTGACCCCACCCAGGTGCTGCAGTGGCGTGTCTGCTCACAGACACGTAATGTGTCCATGACCAAATTGTTCTAAATGGACAACAGTGAACATTGGTCAGTGGTCAGTGACCACCAGGTGACCATCAGGTGACCCCCAGGTGAGCACCTGACCATGGCCAGGTGACCATCAGGTGATACCACCTAACTCCACCCAGGTGCTGAAGTGGCGCGTCTGCTTGCGGACACGCGGCGTGTCGATGACCAAATTATTCTGAGAGAACACGAGTGGCCAGGTGAGCACCAGGTGAGCACCAGGTGAGCACCAGGTGGCCATATCCACCTGACCTTCCTAAATGACCACCCAACCCCACCCAGGTGCTGAAGTGGCGCGTCTGCTTGCGGACACGGGGAGTGTCGATCACCAGGTTGTTTTAAATGGACACAGGTGAGCACCAGGTGAGCACCAGGTGAGCATCTGACCATGGCCAGGTGACCCCATCAACCCAACCCCACCCAGGTGCTGCAGTGGTCACTCTGCTTCCAGACGCGGGGCGTGTCGATGACCAGGTTGTTCTGGGGGGACACAGGTGACCCCCAGGTGACCATCTGACCATGGCCAGGTGACCCCGACCAGGTACTGAAATTTCTGTATCTGCACCCAGGGCATGTCCATGACCAAATTGTTCTGGGGGGACAATGACCAGGTGACCATCACAGTGACCATCTGAGCGTGGCCAGGTGACCCCGACCAGGTGCTCAAGTGGGCGTGTCCATCACCAACGCCTTCTGAGTGACCACAGGTCACTCTGGGTGACCACACCCACCTGACCACACCCACCTGACCACACCCAGGTGACCACACCCAGGTGACCACACCCAGGTGACCCCACACAAATATCCCCACCCAGGTGACCACACCCAGGTGACCCCATCCAGGTGACCACCGTATGACCACACCCAGTTAATCTCACCTGGTGACCTCACCCAGGTGACCACACCCAGGTGACCACCAGGTGACCCCACCAAGGTGTGTCCACCAAACTGACCACACACAGCCAGGTGACCCCATCCAGGTGTGACCGCCCAGGTGACCACACACCCAGGTGATGCCCCCAGGTAACTCCAACCGGTGACACCATAAGGTGACCACACCCAGGTGTCCCACCCATGCAGGTGACCACACCCATCCAGGTAACCACACCCAGGTGACCCCACCCAGGTGACCCCACCCAGGTGACCACCAAGTGTCCCTGCCCACCTGACCCCGCCCCCCCGAGGTGTCCCCACCCACCCAGGTGACCCCACCCAGGTGCGACCACCTGGGTGACCACACTGACCACGCCCAAATGGCTCCACACAGGTGACCACAGCCACCTGACCACACCCAGGTGACCACACCAAGGTGTCCACCAAACTGACCACACCCACCCAGGTGACCACACCAAGGTGTCCACCAAACTGACCACACCCACCCAGGTGACCACACCCAGGTGACCACACCCAGGTGATCACACCAAGGTGTCCACCAAACTGACCACACCCACCCAGGTGTCCCACCCCTCCCCAGGTGTCCCCACCTGCCCAGGTGTCCCACCTATCCAGGTGTCCCATCAGGTGTCCCCACCCTCCCCAGGTGTCCCCTTGTCCATGCCCAGGTGTCCCACCTTGCTGTTGAGCAGCTCCAGGTCCAGGTATCCCCCCCAGATGTCCCCGTCCCCATGTCCAGGTGTCCCCCCAGGTGTCCCACCTGCCCAGGTGTCCCCCCAGGTGTCCCACCTTGCTGTTGAGCAGCTCCAGGTCCAGGTGTCCCACCCACCCAAGTGTCCCCACCTGCCCAGGTGTCCCACCCACCTGCCCAGGTGTCCCACCCTCCCAGGTGTCCCCAGGTGTCCCCCCAGGTGTCCCCCCAGGTGTCCCACCTTGCTGTTGAGCAGCTCCAGGTCCAGGTCGGCTTTCTTGGCCCATTTCTGCCAGAAGTTGGGGTCGTCCAGCGCGATGTCCGTGCGGTTCTCGGACGCCACGAAGCTGGCCTGGGGTGGGGAGAGGACAATCACACACCTGGGGGCACCTGAACCCACCTGGACCCACCCAGAGCCACCTGGAGCTTCTCCAGGGCCACCAAGAACCACCAGGAAACACCTGGAGACCACCTGAACCCACCCAGACCCACCTGGAGCTTCTCCAGAACCACCAAAGTCAACCAAGATTGACCAGAACCTTCTCCAGGTCCACCAAACGTCACCTGGACCCACCTGGATCTTCTCCAGGACCATCAGAGATCACCTGAACCCACCCAGACCCACCTGGAGCTTCTCCAGAACCACCAAAGATCACCTGGACAAACCTGGGAATCACTCAGACCCACCTGGATCTTCTCCAGGACCACCAAACTCCACCAGAACCCCTCTGGACCTTCTCCAGGACCACCAACGTGCACCTAGACCCACCTGGACCTTCTCCAGCGTCTCCTGAACCCACCTGGACCTTCTCCAGGACTCCTAAAGTCCACCCAGACCAACCTGGATCTTCTCCAGGACCACCTAAAGCCACCTAGACCCACCTGGATCTTCTCTGGGACCACCAAACTCCACCAAAACCCCTCTGGATCTTCTCCAGGACCACCAATATCCACTTGGACCCACCTGGATCTTCTCTGGGACCACCTGAACCTTCTCCAGGACCACCAAACTCTACCTAGACCAACCTGGATCTTCTCCAGGACCACTTGAAGCCACCTAGACCCACCTAAACCTTCTCCAGGACCCCCAAACATCACCTGGACCTTCTGTGGGACCACCAAAGACCACATGGACCTTCTCCAGAACCACCCAGCCCCACCTGGCCAGCCGTGGACCTCACCTTGGCGAAGGTGGAGCCCTTGCCCTCGCTCTCGATGGTGATGGTGGTGGTGCGCCGCAGCAGGATCTGCTCGATGTCCTCCTGAACCCACCTGGACCTTCTCTGGGACCACCAAACATCACCCAGACCCACCTGGACCTTCTCTGGGACCACCTGAGCCCACCTGGACCTTCTCTGGGACCACCTGAGCCCACCTGGACCTTCTCTGGGACCACCAAACTCCACCCAGACCCACCTGGACCTTCTCTGGGACCACCTGAACCTTCTCCAGGACCACCAAACATCACCCAGACCCACCTGGACCTTCTCCAGAACCACCTAAAGCCACCTAGACCAACCTGGATCTTCTCTAGGACCACCAAAGACCACCTGGATCTTCTCCAGAACCGTAAAACTCCACCAAAACCCCTCTGGATCTTCTCCAGGCCCCACCTGGACCTTCTCCAGGACCTGGAGGTGTCCCAAGGGTCTCACCTTGGCGAAGGTGGAGCCCTTGCCCTCGCTCTCGATGGTGATGGTGGTGGTGAACCTGGATCTTCTCCAGAACCACCTAAACCCACCTGGACCTTCTCAAGGACCACCAAAGATCATCTGAACCCACCTGGACCCACCTGGACCCACCTGGACCTTCTCCAGGATCACCAAACGTCACCTGGACCCATCTGGACCTTCTCTAGGACCACCAAAGATCATCTAAACCTGCCTGGACCCACCTGGATCTTCTCCAGGACCACCAAACTCCACCAAAACTCCTCTGGATCTTCTCCAGGACCACCAATGTGCACCTGGACCCACCTGGACCTTCTCCAGGGTCTCCTGAACCCACCTGGACCTTATGCAGGACCACCAAACTCCACCTAGACCAACCTGGACCTTCTCCAGGACCACCTAAAGCCACCTAGACCCACCTGGATCTTCTCTAGGACCATCAAACTCCACCAAAACTCCTCTGGATCTTCTCCAGGACCACCAATGTCCACTTGGACCCACCTGGATCTTCTCTGGGACCACCTGAACCTTCTCCAGGACCACCAAACTCTACCTAGACCAACCTGGATCTTCTCCAGGACCACCTAAAGCCACCTAGACCCACCTAAACCTTCTCCAGGACCCCCAAACATCACCTGGACCTTCTGTAGGACCACCAAAGACCACATGGACCTTCTCCAGGACCTGGAGGTGTCCCATGGACCTCACCTTGGCGAAGGTGGAGCCCTTGCCCTCGCTCTCGATGGTGATGGTGGTGGTGCGCCGCAGCAGGATCTGCTCGATGTCCTCCTGAACCCACCTGGACCTTCTCCAGAACCACTTAAACCCACCTAGACCCACCTGGATCTTCCCTAGGACCACCAAAGATCACCTGGATCTTCTCCAGGACCACCAAACTCCACCTAAACGAACCTGGATCTTCTCAAGGACCACCAAAAATTCATCTGAACCCACCTAGACCCACCTGGACCTTCTCTAGGACCATCAAACTCCACCAAAACCTCTCTGGACCTTCTCCAGCCCCACCTGGACCTTCTCCAGGTGTCCCAGGGGTCTCACCTTGGCGAAGGTGGAGCCCTTGCCCTCGCTCTCGATGGTGATGGTGGTGGTGCGCCGCAGCAGGATCTGCTCGATGTCCTCCTGCACCCACCTGGACCTTCACTGGGACCACCTGAACCTTCTCCAGGACCACCAAACTCCACCCTGACCCACCTGGATCTTCTTCAGGACCACCTAAAGCCACCTAGACCCACCTGGATCTTCTCAAGAACCACCAAAGATCATCTAAACCTGCCTAGACCCACCTGGATCTTCTCCAGGGTCTCCTGAACCCACCTGGACCTTCTCCAGGACCACCAACGTGCACCTAGACCCACCTGGACCTTCTCTAGGACCATCAAAGACCACATGAACCTTCTCAAGGACCACCTAAACCCACCTGGATCTTCTCCAGAACCATCAAACTCCACCAAAACCCCTCTGGATCTTCTCCAGGGCCACCAGACATCACCTGGGCACACTTGGACCTTCTCCAGGACCTGGAGGTGTCCCACAGGTCTCACCTTGGCGAAGGTGGAGCCCTTGCCCTCGCTCTCGATGGTGATGGTGGTGGTGCGCCTGGATCTTCTCCAGAACCACCTAGACCCACCTAGAGCTTCTCTAGGACCATCAAAATTCACCTGACCCACCTGGACCTTCTCCAGGACCACCAAACATCACCTGGACCCACCTGGATCTTCTCAAGGACCACCAAAGATCATCTAAACCTGCCTAGACCCACCCAGACCTTCTTCTGAGCCACCTAAACCCACCTGGATCTTCTCCAGGACCACCTGGCCAGCCGTGGACCTCACCTTGGCGAAGGTGGAGCCCTTGCCCTCGCTCTCGATGGTGATGGTGGTGGTGCGCCGCAGCAGGATCTGCTCGATGTCCTCCTCGCAGAACTTGGCGCCCTCGTCGTCCTCGTCCATGATGGCGGCGTAGGCGCCCTTGCGCAGCAGGTCCTCGATCTCCTTCTTGGAGAACTGCTGGATCTGCACGGGGGGGGGGACAGCAACGGGGTTGGGACCTCGGGGACATCAGGAGAACCTGGAGAACCTCAAACCATGGAGAACTTTAAACTGGAAAACTTGGAGAACCTTAAACTGGAGAACCTCAACTTGGAGAACCTCAACTTGGAGAACCTCAACTTGGAGAACCTGAAGAACCTCAAACTGGAGGACCTCAAACTGGAAAACTTGGAGAACCTTAAACCGGAGAACTTTCACCTGGAGAACCTGGAGAAACTCAAACTGGACAACCTCAACCTAGAGGACCTCAAACTGGAGAACCTGGAGAACGTAAAGCCCTGCAGAACCTCAACCCTTGGAGAACCTGAACCCCTGGAGAACCTGGAGAACCTCAACCTGGAGAACTTCAAACTGGAGAACCTCAAATTGGAAAACTTGGAAAACCTTAAACTGGAGAACCTCAAACAGGACAACCTCAACTTGGAGAACCTCAACTTGGAGAACCTGGAGAACCTCAAACTGGAGAACCTCAAACTGGAAAACTTGGAGAACCTTAAACTGGAGAACCTCCACCTGGAGAACCTCAACCCTTGGAGAACCTGCAGAACCTGAAACCCTGGAGAACCTCCACCTGCAGAACCTCAAATTGGAGAACCTCAACCCTTGCAGAACTTGGAGAACCTCAACCCTTGGACAACCTTAAACAGGAGAACCTCAACTTGGAGAACCTGGAGAACCTGAGCCCCTGGAGAACCTGAACCTGGAGAACCTCAACCCTTGGAGAACTGCTGGATCTGCACGGGGGGACAGCAACGGGGTTGGGACACACGAGGGACATCAGGAGAACCTGGAGGACCTCAAACCCTGGAGAACCTCAACTTGGAGAACCTGGAGAACCTCAACCCTTGAAGAACCTGGAGAATCTGAACCCGTGGAGAACCTTAATCTGAAGAACGTCAAACTGGAGAACCTCAACCTGGAGAACCTGAAGAACCTGAAACCCTGGAGAACCTCAAACTGGAGAACCTCAACCTGGAGAACCTCAACCCTTGGAGAACTGCTGGATCTGCGGGGGGGGGGGGACAGCAACGGGGTTGGGACAGCCCAGGGACATCAGGGAACCTGGAGAACCTGAGCCCCTGGAGAACCTCAACTTTGGAGAACTTCAACTCTGGAGAACCTGAACTTTGGAGAACCTCAACTGTGGAGAACCTGAACCTAGGAGAACCTCAATTGTGGAGAACCTCAGCTCTGGAGAACATCAACTCTGGAGAACCTCAACTTAGAACAACCTTATCTTTGGAGAACCTGAACTTTGGAGAACCTCAACTGTGGAGAACCTCAGCTTTAGAGAACATCAACTCTGGAGAATCTCAACTGTGAAGAACCTGAAGTCGAGTGAACCTCAACTCTGAAGAACCTCAACTCTGGAGAACCTGAACTTTGGAGAACCTGAACTTTGGAGAACTTTGATCTGGAGAACCTGAGCTCTGGAGAACCTGGAGCACCCCAACGGTGGCTCCCCCAGCCCTCAGTGGTCTCCGTCCCACCCCACTGCAGCCCATCGGTGACGGACCCTGGCAATGGAAGGAGAACCTAAACTTTGGAGAACCTCATCTTTGGAGAACGTTATCTTTAGAGATCCTGAACTTTGGAGAACCTCAGCTCTGGAGAACCTCAACTTTGGAAAACCTGGAGAACCTCAGCTTGAAGAACCACAACTTGGAGAACCTGAACTCTGGAGAACCTCATCTCTGGAGAACCCAAAACTGGAGAACTTTCATCTGGAGAACCTGAACTTTGGAGAACCTGAACTCTGGAGAACCTCAATCTAAAGAACCTGGAGAACCTCAATCTGAAGAACTCCAACCTGAAGCCTGAAGAACCTCAACTTTGGAGAACCTGAACTCTGGAGAACCTCAACTTTGGAGAACCTGGAGAACCCCAATTTAAAGAACCTGGGGAACCTCAACTCTGGACAACCTCAGCTCTGGAGAACCTGAACTTTGGAGAACCTGGAGAACCTCAATTTAAAGAACCTGGGAAACCTCAACTCTGGAGAACCTGAACTTTGGAGAACCTCAACTTTGGAGAACCTGGAGAACCTCAACTTTGGAGAACCTCGACCTGGAGAACCTGGGAAACTTTAACTGAAAGAACCCGGAGAACCTGGAGAACCTCAACTTTGGAGAACCTGAAGAACCTCAACTTTGGAGAACCTTAACTCTGGAGAACCTCGGCTTTTGAGAACCTCAATTTTGGAGAACCTCAACTTTGGAGAACCCCAACTCTGGACCCCCCCAGCCCTCGGTGGTCTCCGTCCCACCCCACCCCACCCCACCCCACCCCTTGGGTGACGGACCCCGGCGATGGAGCCCTCGCGGCCGCTCATGGACTGCAGCACGGCCTTGTCCAGGCCCAGCTTCAGGCTGGCCTTGTCGAACATCTCGCGCTCGTACGAGTTCCTGGTGATCAGCCTGTAGACCTTCACCGCCTTGCTCTGCCCGATGCGGTGGCACCGCGCCTGCGCCTGGGGGGACATCAGGGGGACATCAGGGACCGGTGGGGCCACCCCGGGACCTCGAACCCTCGGGAGATCCCATCCCACCACCACAAACCCTTGGTAGATCCCACACCGCCATCCTAAAGGTTGTCCCACCACTACAAACCCTTGGTAGATCCCATCCCACCACTCCAAACCCTTGGTAGACCCCACAGAATGATCTCCAAACCCCGTTCCTTGACCTCAAACCCTTGGGAGATTCCATCCCACCACTCCAAACCCTTGGTAGATCCCACACAATCATCTCCAAACCCTTGGGAGATCCCATCCCACCACCCCAAACCCTGTTCTTTGACCTCAAACCCTTGGTAGATCCCATCCCACCACCCCAAACCCCTGGAAGATCCCATGCCATGATCTCAGAACTCCATCCCACCACCCAAAACCCTCTGCAGACCCCACCCCACCACCCGAACCCTTGGTAGATCCTGTCCCACCACCCCAAACCCTTGGTAGATCCCATCCCATGATCTCCAAACTCCATCCCACCACCCCAAACCCCTTGCAGACCCCATCCCACCCCTTGGTAGACCCCATGCCATGATCTCAGAGCTCCATCCCACCACCCCAAACCCCTGGTAGATGCTGTCCCACCACCCCAAACCCCTGGAAGATCCCATCCCATGATCTCCAAACCCTATCCCACCACCTCAAACCCCTTGCAGACCCCATCCCACCACCCCAAACCCCTGGTTGATCCTGTCCCACCACCCCAAACCCTTGGTAGATCCCATCCCACCACCCCAAACCCTTGGTAGATCCCATCCCACCACCCCAAACCCCTATGAGATCCCATCCAATGACCTCCAGACCCCACCCCACCACCCAAACCCCCTCTAGTTCCTCACCTGGAGGTCGTTCTGGGGGTTCCAGTCGGAGTCGAAGATGATGCAGGTGTCGGCGGCCGTCAGGTTGATGCCCAGCCCGCCCGCCCGCGTGCACAGCAGGAACACGAAGCGATCCGAGTCCGGCCGGCTGAAGCGGTCGATGGCCGCCTGACGCAGGTTGCCCCGCACGCGCCCGTCGATGCGCTCGTACGGGTACCTGGAGAAGACAATGTGGTCACCAGAAAGCTCCGGAGATACCAAAACCGATTTTTTCCCATTTTTTTCCAATTTTTTTTCCCATTTTTCTTCAATTTTTTTCCATTTTTTCCCCAATTTTTCCCTCATAACTTTTAGAAAAACCCCCGTTCTTCACTGCACGTCCCACCACTTCTGGATGAGGTTCTTCTCCAGGATCTCCAGGTGGACCTCCATCTTCTTCTCGTTTTTTCCCCCCAAACTCAATTTTCCCCAATTTTTTTCCCATTTTTTTCCCAACTTTTTTCCCATTTTTCCTCATTTTTTCTTGGTTTTCCTCCATTTTTCTCTCCGACACCCCAACGTTTCTGGATGACATGGTCCTCCAGGATCTCCAGGTGGACCTCCATTTTCTCCTTGATTTTTTTCCCCCCAAAACTCCGTTTTCCCCAATTTTTCTACCGTTTTTCCCGTTTTTTTTCCCATTTTTCCCCCCGTTTTAGACCCAAAATCCCCGTTTGGATCTCCTCAAACCCAAAGCTGGGTTCCCCCACGCGCGCCCGTCGATGCGCTCGGACGGGGACCTGGAGAGGACAACCTGGTCACCTTGGTCACCTTGGTCACTGGGGAGGTCCAGGGACACCAAAATCCCCGTTTTTTTCCCATTTTTTTCCCAATTTTTTCCCTTTTTTTTTAAATTTTTTTTCCTATTTTCCCCTGATTTTTTCCCTTTTTTCCCCATTTTTTTCTCCCAATTTTTTCCCGTTTTCCCCTGATTTTTCCCATTTTTTCTCCAATTTTTTTCCAACTTTTTCCCATTTTTTCTCCAATTTTTTCCCATTTTTTGAGTTTTTCCCAATTTTCCCCCTTTTTTTCCCTTTTTTTTTCATTTTTTTTCCCAATGTTTCCCATTTTCCCACCTATTTTTCCCAAATTTTTCCCTATTTTTCCATTTCTTTTCCATTTTCCAATTTTTATTCATTTTTTCCCCTTTTCTTCCCAATTTTTCCCCCTTTTTCCCAAATTCTTCCCATTTTTTCTCCAATTTTTTCCATTTTTCCCATTTTTTCCCAATTTTCCCCAATGTTTCCCCTTTTTTTCCAATTTTTCCCCCTTTTTTTCTGATTTTTTTTCCATTTTTTCCAAATTTTTTTCCCTTTTTTTCAGAATTTTTTCCCTACTTTTTCTCGCTTTTTCTCCATTTTTCCCCCCATTTCCCCCCAAAGGGACACCGCTTCTGGATGAGGTGACCTCCAGGATGTCCAGGTGGACCTCCAGATCCAACGTTGTCCATTCCATTTTTCAAACCCCCATTTTCCCAATTTTTTTTTCGATTTTTTTCCCAATTTTCCCCATTTTTTCCCCAAACCCCCCGTTTTCCCCCCCAAACCCCCCTGACCGTTTCTGGATGAGGTAGTCCTCCAGGATGTCCAGGCAGCGCACCATCTGCGAGAAGACCAGCACCTTGTGGCCGCCGGCGCGCAGCCGGGGCAGCAGCTTGTCCAGCAGCACCAGCTTCCCGGCCGAGCGCACCAGCGCCTGCAGCGCCAGCTCGGGGCCCGGCAGGGCGGGCAGGGACGCCCGGAGCTCCGCCACGATCTGCTCCTCCGCACCTGGGGACAGGTGAGGGACGGGTGAGACCGTGATCGTCATCTCTGACCACCCCAGGTTCCATAAAACATCAACTGACTGCTCAAAGTTCCATGGAACATCCATAAGAACCTCAGGAGAACATCGGCCACCATCAAAAGTTCCACCAAACCATCTCTGAGAACCTCGGGAGAACATCAGGGACTATCAGTGACCACCGAGGGTTCCATAAAACCATCAGTGAGAACTTGCTGAGAACATATCTGACCACCAATGGTTCCATCAAACCATCCCTGAAAACTTCAGGAGAACATCAGTGACCATCCCTGACCACCCCAGGTTCCATAAAACCACCACTGGTTACTCAAAATTCCATGGAACATCCATAAGAACCTCAGGAGAACATCGACCACCATCAAAAGTTCCACCAAACCACCTCTGAGAACCTCGGGACAACGTTGGTTACCATCCCTGACCACCAGGGGTTCCATAAAACCATCGTTGAGAACTTCCTGAGAACATCTCTGACCACCAGTGGTTCCATCAAACCATCACTGAGAACTTCAGGAGAACATCAGTGACCATCACTGACCACCCCAGGTTCCATAAAACATCGACTGACCGCTCAAAATTCCATGGAACATCCATAGGAACCGCAGGAGAACATCGACCACCATCAAAAGATCCATCAAACCACCTCTGAGAACCTCAGGAGAACATCAGGGACTATCAGTGAGCAGCCTAGGTTCCATAAAACCACCTTTGAGAAGTTTAGGAGAACATCCCTGACCACCAATGGTTCCATCAAACCATCTCTGAGAACTTCAGGAGAACATTAGTGACCATCCCTGACCACCCTTGGCTCCATAAAACATCCACTGACCACTCATAGTTGCATAAAACACCCATAAGAACCTCAGGAGAACATCGGCCACCATCAAAAGTTCCACCAAACCATCTCTGAGAACCTCGGGACAACGTTAGTCACCATCCCTGACCACCAAAGGTTCCATAAAACCATCTTTGAGAACTTCCTGAGAACATCTATGACCACCAGTGGTTCCATCAAACCATCCCTGAGAACTTCAGGGGAACATCAGTGACCATCACTGACCACCCCAGGTTCCATAAAACCACCATTGGTTGCTCAAAATTCCTTGGAACATCCATAAGAACCTCAGAAGAACATCGACCACCATCAAAAGTTCCACCAAACCATCTCTGAGAACTTCAGGAGAACATAAGTGACCATCACTGACCACCCCAAGTTCCACAAAACTTCCATTGACCACTCACAGTTCCATAAAACACCCATAAGAACCTCAGGAGAACCTCAGGAGAACATCGGCCACCATCAGAAGTTCCACCAAACCACCTCTGAGCACCTCGGGACAATGTTGATCACCATCACTGACCTCCCCAGGTTCCATAAAACCACCATTGACTACTCATAGTTGCATAAAACACCCATAAGAACCTCAGGAGAACATCGGCCACCATCAGAAGTTCCACCAAACCACCTCTGAGAACCTCGGGACAACGTTGGTCACCATCCCTGACCACCAGGGGTTCCATAAAACCACCTTTGAGAACTTCAGGTGACCATCCCCGTGCCCACAGGTGCCCTCACCGTTGATGAGGTAGGGGTGGTTGCAGCACTTGCGCAGCTCCATCATGGTGTTGAGCAGGTTGGGCACGTTGCCGTGCCCCGCCCCGCGCGCCAGGTAGGCGAAGTTGCGCTCCAGGATGGCGCGGTAGAGGCGCTTCTGCGCGTTGGTCAGCTCCACCTCGATGATCGTCTCCTGCTTGGGCGCCAGGTTCTTCTCCACGTCCTCCTTCAGGCGCCGCAGCATCATCGGCTTCAGCAGCGCCTGCAGCTTCTGCACCTGTGCAGGTGAGACACACCTGGCTGTGACTGCAGGCACGCCTGTTACACCTGGATGCGGTTACAACCACACCTGCGATACCTGGGGACACCTGTCACACCTGGGCGAGGTCTAGGGGTCATCCCCAGGTGGCTACGAGGAGCTACAGCCACACCTGTCACACCTGGGAGCAGCTATGGCCACACCTGTCCCACCTGGGAGCAGCTATGGCCACACCTGTCCCACCTGGGATCGGTTATGGCCACACCTGTCACACCTGGGGAGACACCTGGACAAGGGTCAGGAAATCTGGAACCTGTCCAGGTGTGCCCAGGTGCGCCCAGGTGACCCCAAAACCCCTCCCAAGAACCATCAGACCCCTCCCAAACCTCCCCAGGTGTGCCCAGGTGTGCCCAGGTGTGCCCAGGTGTTGTGCCCAGGTGTGCCCAGGTGTGCCCAGGTGACCCCAAAACTCCTCTCTAAGACCATGGAATCACTTCAAACCCCTCCCAAACCTCCCCAGGTGTGCCCAGGTGTGCCCAGGTGTGTTTTGACTGCTGCCCAGGTGTGCCCAGGTGTGCCCAGGTGACCCCAAAACCCCTCCCAAGAACCATCCAAGGACCTCAAACCCTCCCCAGGTGTCTCCTGTTCGAGTTCCAGGTGTGCCCAGGTGCGCCCAGTGTGCCCAGGTGACCCCAAAACCCCTCCCAAGAACCATCAGACCCCTCCCAAACCTCCCCAGGTGCGCCCAGGTGTTGTGCCCAGGTACACCAGGTGTGCCCAGGTGTGCCCAGGTGTGCCCAGGTGACCCCAAAACCCCTCCCAAAAACCATCAGACCCCTCCCAAACCTCCCCAGGTGTGCCGAGGTGTTGTGCCCAGGTACACCAGGTGTGCCCAGGTGTGCCCAGGTGTGCCCAGGTGTGCCCAGGTGCGCTCAGGTGTGCCCAGGTGAGCCCAAAACTCCTCTCTAAGACCACGGAATCACCTCAAACCCCTCCCAAACCTCCCCAGGTGTGCCCAGGTGCCCCCAGGTGTTGCCCCCAGGTGTGCCCAGGTGTACCCAGGTGTGCCCCTCACCTGCTCCTCCGTCTTGAGGTCGCCGAAGTCCTTGAGGAACTCGGCCTCGGACGGGAACTGCGAGGGCTCCAGGAAGTGCAGGAGGCTGAAGAGCTCCTCGACCGTGTTCTGCAAAGGTGTCCCCGTCAATAACACCTTGTGTTCCTGCAGGTGAGACATGGACAGGTGAGATATGGACAGGTGAGACAGGTGAGACAGGTGAGACAGGTAATGGGTGATAATGAATGAGATAAATGAGATAAAACTGGGACAGGTGAGGCTGGAGAGCTCCTCGACCGTGTTCTGCACAGGTGTCCCCGTGAGTAACACCTTGTGTTCCTGCAGGTGAGACACGGACAGGTGAGACAGATAAGGGAAAATAACAGGTAAAACAGGTGATACAGGTGAGATAACTGGGACAGGTGAGATAACTGGGACAGGTGAGGCTGGAGAGCTCCTCGACCGTGTTCTGCAGAGGTGTCCCCGTGAGCAGCACCTTGTGCTCCTGCAGGTGAGATACGGACAGGTGAGATATGGACAGGTGAGACAGGTAATGAGAGATAACACAGGTAATGAGAGAAATAATGAGTGAAATAACTGGGACAGGTGAGATAAAACTGGGACAGGTGGGGCTGGAGAGCTCCTCGACCGTGTTCTGCACAGGTGTGCCGGTCAGCAGCACCTTGTGCTCCTGCAGGTGGGACAGGTGAGACAGGTAAGAGCTGAGACAGGTAGGACACCTGGCAGTGACACCCAACCCACTCAGGTGTGTGCCCAGGTAACACAAACTCTCTAAAATCCCCATTTTTCACCCAATTTTCACCCAATTTTCACGGGGTTTTTTGCGTTCCTCCCCTCCCAGGTGTGCCCAGGTGTGCCCAGGTGTGTGCCCAGGTGTGCTGCTCACCAGGTCCATGTGTTTGAGGCTGTCGAGCAGCTTGCAGTGCCGGTTTTTCAGGCGGTGCGCCCAGGTGTGCCCAGGTACCCAAAACCCTCCAAAATCCCCATTTTTAATCCGATTTTTACCCAATTTTCACCCGATTTTCACCAATTTTTTTTTTGCTTTTCCCCTCCCAGGTGTGCCCCCAGGTGTGCCCAGGTGTGTCCAGGTATAACCCCAGGTATGATCCCCGTGTATCCCTATTTTACCCAGGTGTACCCAGGTAATCCAAACCTGTCTAAAATCCCCATTTCTCACTCGTTTCTCACCCATTTTTCACCCGTTTTTTACCCAATTTTCACGGGGTTTTTTGTGTTCCTCCCCTCCCAGGTGTGCCCAGGTGTGCCCAGGTGTGCCCTGCTCACCAGGTCCATGTGTTTCAGGCTGTCGAGCAGCTTGCAGTGCCGGTTCTTGACCAGGTAACCCAAACGCCTCTCAAATCCCCATTTCTCACCCAAATTTCACCCCGATTTTCACTCATTTTTCCCCCGATTTTCACGGGGTTTTTTGTGTTCCTCCCCTCCCAGGTGTGCCCAGGTGTGCCCAGGTGTGCCCCTCACCAGGTCCATGTGCTTGAGGCTGTTGAGCAGCTTGCAGTGCCGGTTCTTGAGGCGGTGCACCCAGGTGTACCCAGGTAACCCAAAACCCCCCTAAAACCCCCATTTTTTACCCGTTTTTCACTCAATTTTCACCCAATTTTCACCCAATTTTTTTGGTTTTTCCGAGCCCAGGTGTGCCCAGGTGTGTCCCCAGGTGTAACCCCCGCTATGACCCCCATGTATCCCTATGTTACCCAGGTGTACCCAGGTAATCCAAACCTGTCTAAAATCCCCGCTTCTCACTCGTTTCTCACCCATTTCTCACCCAATTTTCACCCAGTTTTTTCGGTTTTTCAGAGCCCAGGTGTGCCCAGGTGTGTGCCCAGATGTGTGCCCAGGTGTGATCCCCATGTATCTCTATGTTACTCAGGTGTAACCAAGTAACAGAAACCGCTCTAAAATCCCCATTTCTCACTCGTTTCTCACCCGTTTTTCACCCAATTTTCACCGGGTTTTTTGCCCTCCTCCCCGCCCAGGTGTGCCCAGGTGTGCCCAGGTGTGCCCCTCACCAGGTCCATGTGCTTGAGGCTGTCGAGCAGCTTGCAGTGCTGGTTCTTGAGGCGGTGTGTGACCCCAAAACCCCCAATTTTCACCCAGTTTTTTCGGTTTTTCGGAGCCCAGGTGTGTGCCCAGGTGTGTGCCCAGGTGTGCCCCTCACCAGGTCCATGTGCTTGAGGCTGTCGAGCAGCTTGCAGTGCCGGTTTTTCAGCCGGTGCACCCAGGTGTGCCCAGGTACCCAAAACCCTCCAAAACCCCCATTTTTTATCTGATTTTCACCCCAATTTTTTTTGTTTTTCAGAGCCCAGGTGTGCCCAGGTGTGCCCAGGTGTGCCCAGGTGTGTCCCTCACCAGGTCCATGTGTTTGAGGCTGTCGAGCAGCTTGCAGTGCCGGTTCTTGACCAGGTGTGCCCAGGTAACCCAAACTCTCTAAAACCGCCATTTTTTACCCATTTCTCACCCAATTTTCACCGGGTTTTTTGTGTTCCTCCCCTCCCAGGTGTGCCCAGGTGTGCCCAGGTGTGTCCCGCTCACCAGGTCCATGTGTTTCAGGCTGTCGAGCAGCTTGCAGTGCCGGTTCTTGAGGCGGTGTGTGACCCCAAAATCCCCGTTTCTCACCCAATTTTCACCCAATTTTCACCGGGTTTTTTGTGTTCCTCCCCTCCCAGGTGTGCCCAGGTGTGCCCAGGTGTGTGACTGACCAGGTCCATGTGTTTGAGGCTGTCGAGCAGCTTGCAGTGCCGGTTCCTGACCAGGTATACCCAGGTAACCCAAACCACTAAAATCCCCATTTCTCACCCCGATTTTCACCGCGTTTTTTGCGCTCCTCCCCTCCCAGGTGTGCCCAGGTGTGCCCAGGTGTGCCCAAATGTGTGCCCAGGTATAACCCCAGGTGTGATCCCCATGTATCCCTATGTCACCCAGGTGTACTCAGGTAACCCAAACCTGTCTAAAATCCCCGTTTCTCACTTGTTTCTCACTCATTTTTCACCCAATTTTCACCCAAATTTCACCCGATTTTCACCCGATTTTCACCCAATTTTTTTGGTTTTTCCGAGCCCAGGTGTGCCCAGGTGTGTGCCCAGGTGTGCCCTGCTCACCAGGTCCATGTGTTTCAGGCTGTCGAGCAGCTTGCAGTGCCGGTTCTTGAGGCGGTGTGTGACCCCAAAATCCCCATTTTTCACCCGTTTTTCACTCATTTCTCACCCAATTTTCACCCAGTTTTTTGTGTTCCTCCCCTCCCAGGTGTGCCCAGGTGTGTGCCCAGGTGTGTGACTGACCAGGTCCATGTGCTTGAGGCTGTCGAGCAGCTTGCAGTGCCGGTTTTTGAGGCGGTGCATAACCCCAAAATCCCCATTTTTCACCCATTTTTTACCCAATTTTCACCGGGTTTTTTGTGTTCCTCCCCTCCCAGGTGGTGCCCAGGTGTGCCCAGGTGTGCCCTGCTCACCAGGTCCATGTGTTTGAGGCTGTCGAGCAGCTTGCAGTGCCGGTTTTTGAGGCGGTGGGCCTCGTCGATGACCACGCAGCGCCACTGGACCTCGCGCAGCTCGGGGCAGTCCGACAGGATCATCTCGAACGTCGTGATCAGCGCGTCGAACTTGTACGCGCCCGGGATCAGCCGGCCCTGCCGCGGCACAGGTGAGACAGGTGAGACAGGTGAGCTCACCTGGCTGCCCTTTGAGAGGGTTTTGTGCTCCTGGTGTGTAACTGACCCCATACAGGTGTGTAACCGACCCCATACAGGTGTGTACACGTGTGTAACCGACCCATACAGGTGTGCAAAGTTGAGTTACTGACCCCATAGAGGTGTGTACAGGTGTGCACAGGTGTGTCAGTGACCCCATACAGGTGTGTCATTAACCCCATACAGGTGTGTCATTAACCCCACACAGGTGTGTCATTGACCCCATACAGGTGTGTAACTGACCGCATACACGTGTGTCATTAACCCCATACAGGTGTGTCATTGACCCCATACAGGTGTGTCACTGACCCCATACAGGTGTGTACAGGTGTGCACAGCTGAGTTACTGACCCCATACAGGTGTGTACAGTTGAGCACAGGTGTGTCATTGACCCCATACAGGTGTGTACAGGTGTGTAACTGACCCCATACAGGTGTGTCATTAACCCCATACAGGTGTGTCACTGACCCCATACAGGTGTGTACAGGTGAGACAGGTGTGGCACAGGTGAGCTCACCTGGCTGCCATTTCAGGGTGTTTTGTGCTACTGGATCACCTGGCAGGCTGCTGTGATACACTGCAAAGTGTCATTGACCCCATACAGCTGTGTTACAGGTGTGCTACAGGTGTGTACAGGTGTGTCACTGATGTGTACAAGTGACACAGGTGTGACAGGTGAGCTCACCTGGCTGCCATTTGAGGAGGTTTGTGGCTCCTGGGTCACCTGCAAGGCTGGTGCGGTAAACCCGGATGTGTCATTAATCCCATACAGGTGTGTATAGGTGACACAGGTGTGCACAGGTGAGCTCACCTGGCTGCCATTTGAGGGGGTTTTGTGGTGCTGAATCACCTGGCAGGTTGTTGTGGTACACCCTGGTGTAAATACAGGTGTGTATAAAGGTATCAGTGACCCCATACAGGTGAGCACAGGTGAGACAGGTGTGACACAGGTGAGCTCACCTGGGTGCCATTTGAAAGGGTTTTGTGGTGCTGGATCACCTGGCAAGCTGCTGTGGTAAACCCCAATGTGTCATTAATCCCATACAGGTGTGTTACAGGTGTGTACAGGTGAGCACAGGTGAGACAGGTGTGCACACATATTACAGGTGAGCTCACCTGGCTGCCCTTTGAGGGGGTTTTGTGCTCCCTGGTGTGTCACTGAGCCCATACAGGTGTGCACAGGTGTGTCCAGGTGTGTCATTAACCCCATACAGGTGTGTCATTTACCCCACAGAGATGCGATACTGACCCCATACAGGTGTGTACAGGTGTGTACAAGTGTGTACAGGTGTGTAACTGACCCCGTACAAGTGTGCTATTGACCTTATGCAGGTGTGTTCAGGTGTGTTACTGACCCTATACAGGTGTGTACAGGTGAGCACAGGTGTGTTACAGGTGTGTACAGGTGTGTCACGGACCCCATACAGGTGTGTTACTGACCCCATACAGGTGTGTACAGGTGAGACAGGTGTGTCCAGGTGTGTCAGTGACCCCATACAGGTGTGTTACTAACTTCATACAGGTGTGTACAGGTGTGTACAGGTATACTATTGACCCCATACAGGTGTGTACAGGTGAGCACAGGTGTGTCACTGAGCCCATACAGGTGTGTACAGGTGCATACAGGTGTGTTACAGGTGTGTACAACTGTGCTACATGTGTGTCAGTGACCCCATACAGGTGAGACAGGTGAGACCAGGTGTGACACAGCTGAGCTCACCTGGCTGCCATTTGAGGCTGGTTTGTGCTGCTGGATCACCTGCCAGGATGTTGTGGTACACCCCAATGTGTCACTAATCCCATTCAGGTGTGTTACAGGTGTATCACAGGTGAGAACAGGTGAGACAGATGAGCTCACCTGGCTGCCCTCGGAGGGTGTTTCATGGTGCTGGATCACCTGTCTGGCTGCTATGGTACACTGCAATGTGTCATTGACCCCATACAGGTGTGTACAGGTGTGTCAGAGACCCCATACAGGTGTGTAGGGGCACACACGTGTGCCCAGGTGAGCTCACCTTGCCGTCCTTGCAGTACATCTCGTACTGCTGGGTCATCTGCCGGCTGCCCAGGTGTGTTGATAACCCCATACAGGTGTATCAGGGATCCCATACAGGTGTGTTACAAGTGTGTTACAGGTGTGTTACAGGTGTGTTACCTGCCCAGGTGAGCTCACCTTGCCGTCCTTGCAGTACATCTCGTACTGCTGGATCAGCTGCCGGCTGGCCAGGTTGCACAGGTGTGCACAGGTGTGTCACAGGTGTGTCCATACCCCCATACAGGTGTGTTATATGTACAATACAGGTGTGTTACACACACAGGTGTGCCCAGGTGCGCTCACCTTGCCGTCCTTGCAGTACATCTCGTACTGCTGGATCATCTGCCGGCTGCCCAGGTGTGTCAATGACCCCATACAGGTGTATCAGGGATCCCATACAGGTGTGTTACATGTACAATACAGGTGTTTTACCTGCACAGGTGTGCCCAGGTGAGCTCACCTTGCCGTCCTTGCAGTACATCTCGTACTGCTGGATCATCTGCCGGCTGGCCAGGTGTGTTGATAACCCCATACAGGTGTATTAGGGACCCCATACAGGTGTATTATAGATCCCATACAGGTGTGTTACAGGTGTGTTACCTGCCCAGGTGAGCTCACCTTGCCGTCCTTGCAGTACATCTCGTACTGCTGGATCATCTGCCGGCTGCCCAGGTGTGTCAGTAACCCCATACAGGTGTGTCACAGACCCCATACAGGTGTGCACAGGTGTTTTACCTGCCCAGGTGAGCTCACCTTGCCGTCCTTGCAGTACATCTCGTACTGCTGGATCACCTGCCGGCTGGCCAGGTGTGCACAGGTGTGTCAGTACCCCCATACAGGTGTGTCAGGGGTCCCATACAGGTGTGTTTGAGCACACAGGTGTGCCCAGGTGTGCCCAGGTGAGCTCACCTTGCCGTCCTTGCAGTACATCTCGTACTGCTGGATCATCTGCCGGCTGGCCAGGTGTGCACAGGTGTATCAGGGATCCCATACAGGTGTGTTATATGTACAGTACAGGTGTGTTACAGGTGTTTTACCTGCCCAGGGGTGTCACAGGTGAGCTCACCTTGCCGTCCTTGCAGTACATCTCGTACTGCTGGGTCACCTGCCGGCTGGCCAGGTGTGCACAGGTGTATTATAGATCCATACAGGTGCATTACCTGCCCAGGTGTGCCCAGGTGAGCTCACCTTGCCGTCCTTGCAGTACATCTTGTACTGCTGGATCATCTGCCGGCTGCCCAGGTGTGCACAGGTGTGTCCATACCCCCATACAGGTGTATCAGGGATCCCATACAGGTGTGTTACAGGTGTTTTACCTGCCCAGGTGTGCCCAGGTGCGCTCACCTTGCCGTCCTTGCAGTACATCTCGTACTGCTGGATCATCTGCCGGCTGCCCAGGTGTGTTGATAATCCCATACAGGTGTATCAGGGACCCCATACAGGTGTTATGTGTACAATACAGGTGTGTTACACACACAGGTGTGTCACAGGTGCGCTCACCTTGCCGTCCTTGCAGTACATCTCGTACTGCTGGATCATCTGCCGGCTGGCCAGGCTGCCGTGGTAGACGATGGTGTTCAGGTGCGTCCAGGTGCCGAACTCGCGCTCCCAGTTGGCGATGGTGGAGAGCGGCGCGATCACCAGGTAGGGGCCGCGCACACCTGCGCCGTGCACCTCCTGCAGGAAGGCGATCGACTGGATGGTCTTGCCCAGCCCCATCTCGTCCGCCAGGATGCAGTTCTGCCTGAGGGACAGGTGAGACAGGTGAGGGACAGGTGAGACACAGGTGAGACACACCTGAGATACACCTGGGACAGGTAACAGACACCTGAGATACACCTGGGACAGGTAATCTACACCTGAGATACACCTGGCACAGGTAAGGCACACCTGGGATACACCTGGGACACACCAGGTGTACTTGGGATACACCTGGGACAGGTAAGGTACACCTGGGACAGGGGTTGGTCTTGCCCAGCCCCATCTCGTCCGCCAGGATGCAGTTCTGCCTGAGGGACAGGTGAGACAGGTGAGACACAGGTGAGGGACATGTAACAGACACCTGGGATACACCTGTGATAGGTAAGGTGCACCTGGGATACACCTGGGACAGGTAAGGTACACCTGAGATAAACCTGGACACGCCTGGGATACACCTGGGACAGGTAAAGTACATCTGGGGTACACCTGGGACAGGTAACAGACACCTGAGATACACCTGGGACAGGTAAGGTACACCTGAGATACACCTGGGACAGGTAAGGTACACCTGAGATACACCTGGAACATGTAAGGTACACCTGAGATACACCTGGAACATGTAAGGTACACCTGAGATACACCTGGAACATGTAAGGTACACCTGAGATACACCTGGAACATGTAAGGCGTACTTGAGATACACCTGGGACAGGTAAAGTACACCTGAGATACACCTGGGACAGGTAAAGGATATCTGGGATACACCTGGGACAGGTAAGGTACACCTGGGGGACAGGGGTTGGTCTTGCCCAGCCCCATCTCGTCCGCCAGGATGCAGTTCTGCCTGAGGGACAGGTGAGACAGGTGAGGGACAGGTGAGGGACAGGTAAGACAGACACCTGAGATACACCTGGGATACACCTGGGACAGGTAAGGTGCACCTGGGACAGGTAACAGACACCTGAGATACACCTGAGATAGGTAAGGTACACCTGAGATACACCTGGGACAGGTAGGATACACCTGGGACACACCAGGTGTACTTGGGATACACCTGGGACAGGTAAAGTACATCTGGGATACACCTGGGACAGGTAAGGTGCACCTGGGATACACCTGGGACAGGTAAGGTGCACCTGGGATACACCTGGGACAGGTGAGAGACAAGTGAGGCACACCTGGGACAGGTAAAGTGCACCTGGGATACACCTGGGACAAGTAAGACACACCTGAGATACACCTGGGACAGGTAGGATACACCTGGGACACACCAGGTGTACTTGGGATACACCTGGTGCACCTAAGGTACACCTGGCACAGGTAAGGTACACCTGGGATCCACCTGGGACAGATAAAGTACATCTGGGGTACACCTGGCACAGGTAATGGACACCTGGGATACACTTGGGACAGGTAACAGACACCTAAGATTTACCTGGGACAGGTAAGAGACACCTGAGATACACCTGGGACAGGTAAGGTGCACCTGGGATATATCTGAGATACACCTAGGACAGGTAGGATACACCTGGCACAGGTAACGGACACCTGAGATACACCTGGGACAGGTAACAGACACCTAAGATTTACCTGGGACAGGTAAGAAACACCTGAGATACACCTGGCACAGGTAAGGCACACTGGGGATACACCTGGGACAGGTAAGGTAATCCTGGGATACACCTGGCACAGGTCAGGTACATCTGGGACAGGGGTTGGTCTTGCCCAGCCCCATCTCGTCCGCCAGGATGCAGTTCTGCCTGAGGGACAGGTGAGACACAGGTGAGACACACCTGGGACAGGTAAAGTACACCTGAGATACACCTGGGACAGGTAACAGACAACTAGCACAGGTAACATGTACATAGGATACACCTGGGATAGATAAAGCACACCTGAGATACACCTGGCACAGGTAAGGTATACCTCAGATACACCTGGGACAGGTGAGAGACAGGTGAGGCACACCTGAGACAGGTAAGGTACACCTGAGATACACCTGGGACAGGTAAAGCACACCTGAGATACACCTGGGACAGGTAAAGTACATCTGGGGTACACCTGGGACAGGTAAGGTGCACCTGAGATACACCTGGGACAGGTAGGGTACACCTGGAGTGAATAAGATGTACCTACGATACACCTGGGACAGGTAAGGAACACCTGAGATACACCTGGGACAGGTAAGGTACACCTGGGATACACCTGAGACAAGTAAGGTACACCTGAGATACACCTGGGACAGGTAAAGTACATCTGGGGTACACCTGGGACAGGTAAGGTACACCTGGGACAGGGGTTGGTCTTGCCCAGCCCCATCTCGTCCGCCAGGATGCAGTTCTGCCTGAGGGACAGGTGAGACACAGGTGAGACACACCTGGGACAGGTAAGGTGCACCTGGGATACACCTGGCACAGGTAAAGTACACCTGGGATACACCTGGACACGCCTGGGATACACCTGGGACAGGTAAAGTACATCTGGGGTACACGTGGGACAGGTAAGGTGCACCTGAGATACACCTGTGATAGGTAAGGTGCACCTGGGATACACCTGGGACAAGTAA
Organism: Calcarius lapponicus; assembly: GCA_039654755.1. Taxonomy (NCBI): domain Eukaryota; kingdom Metazoa; phylum Chordata; class Aves; order Passeriformes; family Fringillidae; genus Calcarius; species Calcarius lapponicus. The sequence goes on along the minus strand of JBBFKN010000376.1, from coordinate 780 downwards.
GGTACACCTGAGATACACCTGGGACAGGTAACATTCACCTGGGGTACACCTGGGACAGGTAACATGCACCTGAGATGCACCCAGAACAAATAACCTACACCTGAGATACACCTGGGACAAGTAATGTACACCTAAGACATATCTGGGATACACCTGGGACAGGTAACTTGCGCCTGGAACACGGCACACGTCCCAGGTGTGTTTACCTGTCCAGGTGTGTTTCTCACCTGTTGTACCAGTTGAAGAGCAGCCAGTTGACGCCCTCCAGCCGGTACTCCCCATAACCGATACCCTCACCTGTCCCAGGTGTGTTTCCCCATTCCCAGGTGTGTTTACCTGTCTCAGGTGTGTTTACCTGCCCAGGTGAGCTGCTCACCTGTTGTACCAGTTGAAGAGCAGCCAGTTGACGCCCTCCAGCTGGTACTCCCTCAGTTGTTACCTGTCCCAGGTGTACCCCAGCCATTTCCCCATTCCCAGGTGTGTTTACCTGTCTCAGGTGTGTCCCCAGGTGTGTTTACCTGTCCAGGTGAGCTCACCTGTTGTACCAGTTGAAGAGCAGCCAGTTGACGCCCTCCAGCTGGTACCCTCACCTGTCCCAGCCATTCCCAGGTGTTTCCCCATTCCCAGGTGTTCCCCAGCCATTCCCAGGTGTGTTTACCTGCCCAGGTGTGCCCAGGTGAGCTCCTCACCTGTTGTACCAGTTGAAGAGCAGCCAGTTGACGCCCTCCAGCCGGTACTGCCATAACCCATCCCCTCACCTGTCCCAGCCATTCCCAGGTG
>JBBFKN010000375.1:0-34885 GCA_039654755.1 Calcarius lapponicus | reverse complement strand
ATCCCACTGGAACAGGGAAAACATTGGATCAGGGCTGGGAATTTCTTCCCTCTGTTTCCACTTTAGGAATTGGGATGAGTTTTATGGGCAGGATGATCCCTGGAAACTCTAGGAACAGATTCCCTGATCCCAGAAATGGATTCCCAAATCCCAGGAATGGATTCCCTGATCCCAGGAACAAATTCCCTGCATTCACTCCCATCCTGATCATTCCAAACTCAATTATTCCCAAAGGATAAATTCATTTTTTGAAACAGAAAATCCCTTTTTAAAAATCAATAAGACATTCCCACAAATCTTTCAGCTCTGATCCACAGGATTTGGAATATTTGTTCGGAAAAAAGGGATTGAGGTGGATTTTAAAGGATTCCTCAATTCCAATGAATATTTTATTTTGGATTTTGATCATTTTTAATGGGCTAGGGATGGAAGTTGGATGAGGGAGAAGGAATTCCATGGAAAAGGAAAGGAGCAGATCTTCCTCCTGGAAACCTTTGGATTGGGAATAAATCCCTCTGCAAATGGAGCCACATCCCAAATTTCCAGCACAATTCCAACTGCAGGACAGGGAATCCAAGTTTTCCTGCCCCAGTCCCAGCTGGATCCCATCCTGGAGTTTTTAAGGCATAAATATCCCTTCCCAAAATTCCCATGGATCCAGCAGATTCCAGGGAGCAAAGTCTGAATCCAATAGAAAAATCCTTTTTATTGCCACGATTCCTGATGAAACAGGGCCTTGAAAAATTTGGATTGGGATAGAAATTCCAAAGAAATCCCATCTTTGTATCCATATTCCCACTTTTCCATTGGTGCCATTCCATGGATGGAGATTTATGGCTCCTCTGTGTCCATGGGCAGAATTCCCAAAGCTGGAATTTCAGATTTCCCTGGATAATTGTCTTCCCAAACATTTCCGTGGTTCTGGACATCATTCCCAATGTCTCTCCTTAAGTTTTCCACCTTTTCAGGTGCTCTGGAATTTTGGGACTTTTTGGAGCTGAGCAACCTCACTCAGATAGAAAAATCCCTTCATTTTTCCAGGCTCATTTCCCACCAGGATGAGTTGGGTGGGAGAGAAGGGAAAGGAAAATCGGGAAAAGGAAAAATGGGAAAAATGGGAAATATCTTGGCACTGATAAATCCGGGTCGAAAAAACAGCAGGAAAATTGATAATTTCTATCAATTAAATATAAAATAAATCCCATTCCTGGGAATAAAAGATTGGAGGGAATTCTCCCTATGGAGGAGACAGTTCCAGAATATCCCGAGTTTTAATTATCCCAAGATTTTCCAGGCTATGCCCCCAAAAAATCTGGAGTCAAATCCCCCCAGCTGGGAATTTTAAGGCAGAAATTGCTGGAATATTCCCAAAACAGCTGGAAAACACCACTCCTGATAAATCCACTCTGCAGGAATTCCCAGGAAGGGAGGGAATAGCAGCCACATGGAAGCAGAGCAGAATTCCTGGTCTCAGAACTGACTTTCCTCAGTAAAAAAAATCAGGAAAATGTGGATTAATCTCCTGGAAAAGATGGAATTCCTGGTGTTTCCTGCAGCAATCCAGGAAAAAAGGCACCAGAGAAGGAAGGAAAAACTCCCACGTGCCCAAAAACCTCTTGGAATCCACAGGACCCACACCTTGGAGGATTCCATCCTTTGGGATTTTCCCGGAATTTACAAAATCCCTAAAATTCCCCACAAGGAGGAGCTGAGTGCCAGAAAATCTTTCTCCAACTTCTCCAGGTCCTCCAGGAGAAGACATTCAGGATGAATCCCATTCTCCTTTAGTTCGGATCCTCATCCCTGAGCATTCCCATGTTTATCCAAAGTCCTCAGTCCCATTCCAGCTTCCAGGTCAGTTCCATCCCATTCCCACTGGATATTTTTCTTGATTATCCAACCAAATTCCCAGTTTTCCTTCACAGAGATGAATCCTGGCAGCTCCATCTCCAAATGGGAAGAAATCTACGCATCCAACAGCATCCCACAGGAATATCTGGAAAAGCACATCCTGCTCCAAGTGCTCCTCCCCCAGCAATTTGCTGGAACATTCCCAAAAAAAATTCCAGCACTGTCCTTCCAGGAGGTCACTTCTTCTTTGCCGGAGCTTTGGAATTCCCACCGGCTTTTCCATCGCTTTTGGCACCTCCGGATTTTCCAGCTTCGCCTTCTTTTTCCCCCTTTTTCCCTTGTTTCTTGTCGTTCGTGTCCTTTCCCTTTTCCCCCTTTTCCTTTTCCCCCTTTTCTCCTTTCCCTCCTTTTTCCTCTTTTCCTCCTTTTTCCCCTTTTTCCCCCTTTTCTCCATCTTTTTTTTTGGCTCCGTCCTTCCCTTCCTTCTTGGATTCTTCCTTCTGCTCCTTCTCTCCATCCTTTTTCTTGGAGTCTTTGGATCCATCCTTCTTTCCCTGAGCCTTGTCCACTTTTCCAGACACAGTGGGAACTTCTTCCTCTTTTTTTTCTTCCGCAACCTGGGCTGTTTCCAAGGATAGGAAAAAAAAAAAAAAGGAAAAGGAATTGATGTGGATTCAACAACCCAGGAATTGTCAAAATTCCAGCTCCCTGCTAGAAATTTGGGATAAAAGGGAAACATTCCTACTGGGGATTTTCCCATCCAGCTGATTGCTCCCAGCGAGGCTTTTTTTGGAATTGAGAAGCAGCAAATCCAAGGATTGATGGATACCCTTGGAAGAGAGAAGCCACAGGCAGCTGGGAATCAAAATTCCCTAAATTCCTTGGAGAACCATCTCATTCCATAAGGATTAACTGGAAGGACAAGGATTAACTGGAAGGATTTATTCATGGAATTGGGTTCAGCTCCGCAGGGAGGGCTGGGAATTCCCAGTTTCAGGCACCCCTGAAATCCTGGGATTTGTGCAAAGTCCCATTGTTCAACTGGTAATTCTGCACTTTGCTGGTGTAGGACTGAATTTCTCCAAGGAATTCCTAAATTCCTACAGTGTTGGGATCTGCCTCTTTTCCCATGGATTGAAGCAGCACATCCTGAATTATGGAAACACCATTTCTATGGAATATTATGGAATTACAGCTCCTGGAGAGATGCAGGAATGAAGGGAAAAAGGCATCAAAAGGTGTTGAGGAAACAGGAAAAATCCAGGAATGGAGAAGCAGCAAATCCAAGGACTGATGGATCCCCTTGGAAAAGAGAAGCCACAGGTGGCCGGGAACCGAAATTCCCTAAATTCCTTGGAGAACCATTTCATCTGATAAGGATTAACTGGAAGGACAAGGATTCAGTGGAAGGACAAGGATTTATTCATGGAATTGGGTTCAGCTCCGCAGGGAGGGCTGGGAATTCCCAGTTTCAGGCACCCCTGAAATCCCGGGATTTGTGCAAATTCCTGTTGTTCAACTCATAATTCTGCATTTTGCTGGTGTAGGACTGAATTTCTCCAAGGAATTCCTGAATTCCTACAATGGTGGGATATGCCTCTTTTCCCATGGATTGAAGCAGCACATCCTGAATTATGGAAACACCATTTTTATGGAATATTATGGAATTACAGCTCCCGGACAGACACAGGAAAGAAGGGAAAAAGGCATCAAAAGGTGTTGAGGAAACAGGAAAAATCCAGGAATGGAGAAGCAGCAAATCCAAGGATTGATGGATCCCCTTGGAAAAGAGAAGCCACAGGTGGCCAGGAACCGAAATTCCCTAAATTCCTTGGAGAACCATCTCATCCTCTTCCTTCAGCACAGGCAGGGAGTGGAGAGGTCTGGATTGGCCATGGCCAGAGAGAGTGAGGAGATTTTCGGGAGAGCCTATGGAATCAGGAAAGGAGAGTGAGAGCAGTGGAGAAGAAATATTCCAGCAGGAAAAACTGGGAATGAGGAATTCCAACCACTCCAGTTTCACTCCTGGTATTCCCCAACCCAAGGGCAGGCTCTGAAATTAAATTAATTCCCGCTGGGAATTTTCAGCATGGAATTCTCCTTCTAGCTAAGGAGGGTGAGGGATGGAAGTTGATGGGAAAATGGGATACAGTTCCAGTTGTCTCAGGAAAAGTTTGAATATTAGGGGAAAAAATCCTGATTGGAAGAGAGATTAAGGATTGGGAAGTGTTGGAATCACCATCCCTGGATGGGTTCCAAAAACCAGGATATGTGGAATTTCACAGGATTTTTTAGTGGGATTTGGTTCAAAATAGGTTTTGATGGATTTGAGGGGCTTTTCCAAACTTAATTTGGGAATGAAGGAATGATTCTGACTTGAACTGATGGAAAAGTTCCCTCTTATCCAAAGGATTTTATCCCAAAATCCTGAATCCACACTGGGGGGGTTGAACTTGGTGGTGGCACCACAGGAGGGACTTTGTGCTCCCAGAATTCCAAAAAAAAAGTGGGAATTACCTTTGGGGATGTCAGTGAGCTCATTGAGGGAATTTGCACTGCCACAATCCCCCCCCCCCCCCCCAAAATGTGGGAATTACCTCTGGGAATATCAGTCAGGTCATTGATAGGCTTTGCTTTCCCAGAATCCCAAAAAAGTGGGAATTACCTCCGGGAATGTTGGTGAGCTCATTGAGGAACTTCGCACTGCCAGAATCCTCCCAAAAAATGTGGGAATTAGCTCCAGGAATGTTGGTGAGCTCATTGAGAGACTTTGCATTCCCAGACTCCCAAAAAAAAGTGGGAATTAGCTCTGGGAATGTCTCTGAGCCAATTGAGGGAATTTGCACTGCCCCAATCCCCCAGAAAAGTTGGAATTACTTCCAGGAATGTCGGTGAGCTCATTGAGGAATTTTGCATTCCCAGAATCCCCCAAAAAGTGGGAATTAGCTCTGGGAATGTCTTAGAGCTCATTGAGGGAATTTGCACTGCCCCAATCCCCAGAAAAAGTGGGAATTAGCTCTGGGAATGTTGGTGAGCTCATTGAGGAATTTTGCATTCCCAGAATCCCCCAAAAAGTGGGAATTAGCTCTGGGAATGTCTTAGAGCTCATTGAGGGAATTTGCACTGCCCCAATCCCCCAGAAAAGTGGGAATTAGCTCCGGGAATATCAGTGATCTCATTGAGGGACTTTGCACTGTCAGAATCCCAAAAAAAAAGCGGGAATTACCTCCGGGGATTTCGGTGAGCTCTCCCAGGGGCGGCACGGTGTCCAGTTTGTCCGCGTAGTTTTTGGCCGCCTGGCGCTGGGCGTAGCGCGCCTCGATCTCCTTCCGCGTGCGCGGGATCCGGCACTTGAAGATGCAGCACAGGGTGATAACTGGGAATGGGAAACGTGGAATTCTGGGTGAGGGACTGGGAATGGGAAACGTGGAATTCTGGGTGAGGGATGGGAATGGGAAACGAAAAGGTGGAATTCTGGGTGAGGGACTGGGAATGGGAATGGGAAATGTGGAATTCTGAGTAAGGGACTGGGAATGGGAAATGTGGAATTCTGGGTGAGGGACTGGGAATGGGAATGGGAAATGTGGAATTCTGAGTAAGGGACTGGGAATGGGAAATGTGGAATTCTGGGTGAGGGATGGGAATGGGAATGGGAAACGTGGAATTCTTTGTGAGGGATGGGAATGTGAAATGAGGAATTCTGGGTGAGGGACTGGGAATGGGAAATGTGGAATTCTGGGTGAGGGACTGGGAATGGGAATGGGAAACATGGAATTCTGAGTGAGGGGCTGGGAATGGGAAATGAGGAATTCTGGGTAAGTTATTGGTCTGGGTGAGTTATTGGGAATTGGAAAAGAATTCTGGAGGAGTTCCTGGGAATAGATTGGGAGAAACAAGGAATCAGCTGGGAATAGAAGTGGGAAATGTGGAATTCTGGGTGAATTACTGGGAATGGGAAATGTGGAATTCTGGGGGAGTTATTGGGAATGGGAGAGGGGATGAAGGATTTGTGTTGGTCGCTGGGAATAGGAGTGGGAAACAAGGAATTCAGGGGATAACTGGGATTGACAATGGGAAAAGAGGAATTCTGGCTGAGTTTCTGGGAATGGAGAGGGAGAAACGAGAATTTAACTGGGAATGGGGGTGGGAAACATGGAATTCTGGGTGAGTTCCTGGGAACGGGAGAGGGAAATGTGAGCCTGGGTGAGTTCCTGAGAATGGACAGGGAGAAACGAGGATCTAACCGGGAATGCAAGAGGGAAACAAGGAATTCTGGGTGACTTATGTGGAATGGGAGATGTGGAATTCCGTGTGAATCACTGGGAGTGGGAAATGTGGAATTCTGTAGGCGCACAGTTTGTGGGGATTGGCAGAGGGGCTGGAGGGAGTGCCCAGGTGAGCTGAGCCATGGAGGGGGTGCCCAGGTGAGCTGAGCCATGGAGGGAGAGTCCAGGTGAGCTGAGCCATGCGGTGCCCAGGTGAGCTGAGCCATGGAGGGGGTGCCCAGGTGAGCTGAGCCATGGAGGGAGAGCCCAGGTGAGCTGAGCCATGGAGGGGGTGCCCAGGTGAGCTGAGCCATGCGGTGCCCAGGTGAGCTGAGCCATGGAGGGGGTGCCCAGGTGAGCTGAGCCATGCAGTGCCCAGGTGAGCTGAGCCATGGAGGGAGTGCCCAGGTGAGCTGAGCCATGGAGGGAGTGCCCAGGTGAGCTGAGCCATGCAGTGCCCAGGTGAGCTGAGCCATGCAGTGCCCAGGTGAGCTGAGCCATGGAGGGGGTGCCCAGGTGAGCTGAGCCATGCAGTGCCCAGGTGAGCTGAGCCATGCAGTGCCCAGGTGAGCTGAGCCATGGAGGGAGTGCCCAGGTGAGCTGAGCCATGGAGGGAGTGCCCAGGTGAGCTGAGCCATGGAGGGGGTGCCCAGGTGAGCTGAGCCATGGAGGGAGTGCCCAGGTGAGCTGAGCCATGGAGGAGTGCCCAGGTGAGCTGAGCCATGGAGGGGGTGCCCACGTGAGCTGAGCCATGGAGGGAGAGCCCAGGTGAGCTGAGCCATGGAGGGGGTGCCCACGTGAGCTGAGCCATGCAGTGCCCAGGTGAGCTGAGCCATGGAGGGGGTGCCCAGGTGAGCTGAGCCATGGAGGGGGTGCCCAGGTGAGCTGAGCCATGCAGTGCCCAGGTGAGCTGAGCCATGGAGGGGGTGCCCAGGTGAGCTGAGCCATGCAGTGCCCAGGCGAGCTGAGCCATGCAGAGGGTGCCCAGGTGAGCTGAGCCATGGAGGGGGTGCCCAGGTGAGCTGAGCAATGCAGTGCCCAGGTGAGCTGAGCCATGGAGGGGGTGCCCAGGTGAGCTGAGCCATGGAGGGAGAGCCCAGGTGAGCTGAGCCATGCAGTGCCCAGGTGAGCTGAGCCATGGAGGGGTGCCCAGGTGAGCTGAGCCATGCGGTGCCCAGGTGAGCTGAGCCATGGAGGGAGCGCCCAGGTGAGCAGAGCCATGGAGGGGTGCCCAGGTGAGCTGAGCCATGCAGGGAGTGCCCAGGTGAGCTGAGCCATGCAGTGCCCAGGTGAGCTGAGCCATGCAGTGCCCAGGTGAGCTGAGCCATGCGGTGTCCAGGTGAGCTGAGCCATGGAGGGGGTGCCCAGGTGAGCTGAGCCATGGAGGGGGTGCCCAGAGTGACCAATCAGAGCGGGAGCAGAGGGCGCACAGGTGCCAGGTGTGAACGTGAGGGGATAAAGGGTCGGGCTGGAGAGCCAGAGGGGCCTGGAGCCTCCTGAGGTGGGGTCGCTGTGTTTGGGGTGGAACCTTCTGGAATTGTACCTGGATGCTCTGGGTGTCCTGGCAAGTTACTGGGAATGGGAAATGTGGAATTCTGGGTGAGTTATGGAAATGGGAAATGTGGAATTCTGGGTGAGTTATGGAAATGGGAAATGTGGAATTCTGGGTGAGTTATTTGGAATGGGAAATGAGGAATTCTGGGTGAGTTATTGGAGTAGGAAATGTGGAATTCTGGGTGAATTATGGAAATGGGAAATGTGGAATTCTGGGTGAGTTATGGGATTGGGAAATCAGGAATTCTGGGTGAGTTATGGGATTGGGAAATGAGGAATTCTGGGTGAGGGACTGGGAATGGAAAATGGGGAATTCTGGGTGAGGTACTGGGAATGGAAAATGTGGGATTATGGGTGAGTTAAGGGAGTAGAAAATGTGGAATTCTGGGTGAGTTATGGGAATGGGAAATGAGGAATTCTGGGTGAGGGACTGGGAATAGGAAACATGGAATTCTGCGTGAGGTACTGGGAATGGAAATGTGGAACTCAGTGTGAGGGACTGGGAAATGTGGAATTCTAGGTGAGTTATTTGGAATGGGAAATGAGGAATTCTGGGTGAGGGACTGGGAATAGGAAACATGGAATTCCGCGTGAGGTACTGGGACCGGAAATGTGGAACTCAGTGTGAGGGACTGGGAAATGTGGAATTCTGGGTGAGTTATTTGGAATGGGAAATGAGGAATTCTGGGTGAGTTCCTGGGAATAGACATGGAGAAACAAGGATTTAACTGGCAATGGGAGTGGGAATGATGGAATTCTGCGTGAGGTACTGGGAATGGGAAATGTGGAATTCTGGAGGACTTGTTGGGCGAGAGAAATGGGAGTTCTTGGTGAGGTACTGGGAATGGGAGAGGGAAACGTGGAATTCTCGGTGAGTTCCTGGGAATGAACAGGGAGAACCAGAGATTTCACCAGGATTGGGAGCAGGAAATGTGGAAGACATGGAATTCTGGGGGAAACTTTGGGAATGGGGAATGTGGAATTCTGGGTCAGTTATTAGGAGAGAGAAATGTGGAATTCTGGGTGAGCTCCTGGGAATGGGAATTGAGAATTTGGGTTGGTTACTGGGAATGGGAGGAGGAAACACAGGAATCTGGGTGAGGTGCTGGGAATGGGAGAGGGAAATGTGGAATTCTTCGTGAGTTTCTGGGAGAGGGAAGTGAGGAATTCTGGGGGAGTTATTGGGAATGGGAGTGGGAAACATGGAATTCTGTGTGAGTTATTGGGAATGAGAAACATGGAATTCCGGGGAAGTTATTGGGAATGGGATATGTGGATTTATGGGGGAGTTATTTGGAATAGGAGAGGGAAATGAGGAATTCTGGGTGAGTTCCTGGGAATGAGAGTGTGAAACACGGGAATCAGAGAGAGTTCTTGGGAATGGAGAGGGAAGTGAGGAATTCTGGCAATAATTGGGAATGGCAATGGGAAAAAAGGAATTTGGGGTGAGTTCCTGGGAATGGGAATTGAGGATTTGGGTTGGTTATTGGGAATGGGAGCAGCAAACATGAGAATCTGTGGAAGCTCCTGGGATTGGGATTGGGAAGCAAGGAATTCTGGGGATAACCGGGAATAGCAATGGGGAGAAAAGGAATTCTGGCTGAGTTTCTGGGAATGGAGAGGGAGAAATGAGAATTTAACTGGGAATGGGAGAGGGAAACATGGAATTCTGGGTGAGTTCCTGGGAATGGGAAATGTGGACTTGTCAGTGAGATTTTGGAACGGGAAATACAGGAATCTGAGGGATTTACTGGGAATGGACCGGGAGAAATGAGGATTTAACTGGGAATGAGAGTGGGAAATACGGAATTCTGTGTGAGTTCCTTGGAATGGAAAACATGGAATTCTGGGGGAGTTACTGGGAATATGGGAAACGCGGGAAATGTGGAATTATGGGTGAGTCATTGGGAATGGGAAACATGGGAATCTGAGGGGTTTACTGGGAATGGACAGGGAGCAAGGAGGATTTAACTGGGAATGGCAGTGGGAAATGTGGAATTCTGGGGGAGTTATTTGGAATGGGAGAGGGAAATGTGGAATTCTGGGTGAGTTATTTGGAATGGGAGAGGGAAATGGGGATTTGGGCTGGATGCTGGGAATGGGAGCAGGAAACCCGGGATTCTGGGGAGTTCCTGGGAATGGGAAACCTGGAATTTGGAATTTCCCCCGTTTCTTATGGGATGGTGCCACCTTGTGGGATGTGCTGGGCGGTGGAATGCACACTCGGATCAGATTTCTGGATTTATTTGATTTATTTAGTTTAATTTTATTGATATTAATGTTAATATTGACATTAATATAAACGAATTTAGTGGATATTTAATAATTTAATATTAATATTATTAGAACAATTAATAAAAATATATTTCTTATTAATTATAAATTTCCAGAAATTATTCTTCATTACATAAAACATGTTAAATACTAATATATTATTCCACAAATATAATTTAAATGAGTTCATTTTATTTCCTTATTTATTGTAATAACACTGAAAATAAAGCTATTAATGACAACTATAATTACAATCAACTTATTATTATTCATAGCATGGAAATGGGTTATCCCATTAATATAATTTTATTAACTATAATACTTTATAAAAATAAAAAGTGTTATTTAAAATTAATAGGTCATTAATAAAGCAATACAATAATATCAATTAAAATTATATTAATAATCCAATTACCTTTAAAGCATAATTCCTGTATTTCTATTTTATTTAGATTTATATTTAGTTCTTGTTTTGGTTTTACAACTATTTCCATTTTTTAACTTTATATTTTATATCTAATTCCATTTTGAATTTTATAGTTCTACATGAATTCTGTTTTAAAATGTTACATTTTTGTATCTATTTCTATTTTTTATTTCCTATTTTATGTCTAATTTCATTTTTACTTTTCTATTTATTTCTATTGTTAAATATCCGATTTTCATATTTCATTCCCTGTAATGCACTATAACGTATTTATTAATTTATATTTAATTATATTTTTAAAATTTTCTGATTTTCTATTTATTTTTATTTTTAAATTCTATACTTTAATATTTTTTGCTATTTTTAGTTCCCTATTTTTATATTTATTTTTATTTTTAGTTCCCTATTTTTCCATTTCACTCCATTTCCCAGTTCCCTGTTTTCCATGGATTTTCTCCATCCCAAATCCCATTCCCAGCAGAGATGGGGGTGGAGCTTGGGCCATTCCTCCTTTGATTCCCGCTGGGAAATCCCTCCGGAATTCCCACTCCCAGCTGGAATTCCAGCATTCCCAAATTCCAGACACTTGGAGGGAATCCAGGAAACTCTGGGGTCACTCCCAGGGAAGTAATTCCAGGTGGGAATCTCCAGTTTGGAGCTGGAAAATCCCTCTGGAATTCTTAATTCCAGGACCCCTGACAGGAATCCAGGAAGCTCCAAGATCACTCCCAGGGTAGGAATTCCCTTGGAAAGAGATTCCAGGTGGGAATCTCCAGTTTGGGTTCCCTCTGGAATTCTCAATTCTATCCCACAGAAATTCTCCTTGGATTCCCAGACACCTGAAAGAAATCCTTCGGAATTCCCACACCCAGCCGGGAATTCCAACCCAGAGGAATTCCTGAACACCTGAGGGGAATCCAGGAAACTCTGGGATCAGTCCCAGGGATGGAATTTTCTTGGGAAGAGAGTCCAGAAGGGACTTTCCAGTTTGGAGCTGGGAAATCCCTCAGGAATCCTCAATTCCATCCCACAGGAATCGTCCTTGAATTTCCAAATTCCCAGAAACCCGAAAGGAATCCAGGAAATTTTGGGATCACTCCCAGGGATGGAATTTTCTTGCTAAGTGATTTGAGCTGGGAATTTCCAGTTTGGACCTGGAAAATCCCTCAGGAATTCTCAACTCCAGCCCAGAGGAATTCCCAAAATCCAGGACACCTGAAAGGAATCCAGGAAACTCTGGGATCACTCCTAGGGAAGGAATTATCTTGGAAAGAGATTCCAGATGGGAATCTCCAGTTTAGAGCTGGGATCTCCCTCTGGAATTCCCATACTCAGCTGGGAATTCCAGCCCAGAGGAAATCCCAAATTCCCAGACACCTGAAGAGAATTCCAGGATTCCCAACCCAAAGAATTCCAGGATTCCCAACCCAAAGAATTCCAGGATTTCCAACTCGAGTCATTCCATGATTCCCAAACTGAAGCATTCCACAATTCCTAACCCAAGGAATTCCACAATTCCCAACCCAAATCATTCCACGAACCCCAACCCAACACATTCCATGAATCCTAACCCGAAACATTCCAAGATTCCCGACACAAAGAATTCCAGGATTTCCAGCTCAAATCATTCCATGGTTCCCAAATGGAATCATTCCACGATTCCCAACCCAAATAATTCCATAATTCCCAAACTGAAGCATTCCACAATTCCCAAACCAAATAATTCCATGAATCCCAACCCAATGCATTCCATGATTCCCAACCCATAGAATTCCAGGAATCCCAACCTGAATCATTCCATGATTGCCAACCCAACACATTCCAGGATTCCCAACCCAAAGCATTCCAGGATTCCCAACCTGAGTCATTCCAGGATTTCCAACACAAGTCATTCCACGATTCTCAAACCAAAGAATTCCATGATTCCCAACCCAAACGATTTCAGGATTCCCAACCCAAGGAATTCCACAATTCCCAACCCAAATCATTCCATTCCCAAACTGAAGCATTCCATGATTCCCAACCCAAAGAATTCCAGGATTTCCAACTCAAGTAATTCCATGATTCCCAACCCAAAGAATTCCAGGATTTCCAACTCAAATCATTCCGTGATTCCCAACCAAATCATTCCATAGCCCACAGCTCCATCCCGGATTTGGGCAGGAATGTGGTGCTGGAGCCGATTCCCATCCCTGGAACATCTCCAGGTGCTCCCAGGACAAACCCCCGGGAATTCCCACCAGAGAATCCCTCCTTGTGCATTCCCGGGATTCCAGAGAGCGCCCTGGGCAGTTTTCCAGAGGAAAATTCCTGGGAATTCTGGGACTCACTGATGGAGAGGACGAAGAGGGCGAAGATCCCGACCACCTGCCAGAGGCGCAGCCCCCAGATCACCACGGTCTCCGACGTCACCGGGTCCGGCTTCTTCTTGGGAGGCGCCGTGGTGGCCTGGGAAAAATACAGGGAAAAAGCAGCAGGAAAAGGTGGATCAGGACGGCAAAATTCCCAAAAATACTCTGGGAAGCGATGAGAGCAAGGGGAAATGGTGGAGAGGTTGGTGAGGCCTCAAGAATTTGGGAATGTTGGAGGGATTCTTAAGGAATCTCCTTTTTCCAGCCATTCCTTGGCTCACTCTGGAATTTTTTTTTTCTCTGCTTTTCCAATGGATTTTTAGGATTGGGATTTCCATCAACGAGGGCCTGAATGAGAAAATTCCTGGAAAATGTCCTGGAAAAATTCCTCCTTTCACTTTCCCAATGAATTTTAATGGAACCACGTCCTCAGGATGTAGGAAAGCTGCCGATCCAGGAGAAAGCAAAATGGAATCACCAGGAAATTCCGGGATAAAAAGTTGTGGAATTCTTTAATGGAAAGATAAACTCAGCTTAAAACTAAAGGCTGGAAATCCTACAAAATATTCCAGGAGATTTTTAGGGAAGATCTTGGAACAGCAGCTGGAAAACGGCTGGAATACACCCGGTGCCCAAAACTATTCCTGATTTTTTGGGAAGTGGAATTCCTGAGCGATCCCTGCAGGAATTTTATCCTGAGCTGGGAATAAAGGATTATTCCAAATTTATCCTCCCAGGACTGGCTCAGATCTGGGATCCAATTCCCAGAGAAATCCCTCGATATCCCATTGTTTGCTGATCTCCGGGATCAAGAGCAGGGGAGGATTTTTGGGATCAAGCAGGGATTTAGGAGCTCATCCTGGGATTTGGGGATTTTGAACCCATTCCAGGATTTTCTGATTCTCTTTCCAAACTTTGGGAGAACTTCCAGCTCTGGGAATTTTTCCAAATGCCTGGGAGTCAGCAAAGTTTTCCTCGATCAACTCGAATATTTTTAGGGATTTTTGCCTCATTCTTAAATATTTCCCTGCCTTTTTCCCTTTATTTTTTCCTTATTTTTGGGGTTTTTTTGGGGAATTTTTTCAGCTGCCAGAATTATTTTCCTCTCCGGCTTTTTCTTCTTCCCCTGTTTGCTCCAGCCTGGCTGAGCCGGAATCGAATTATTCAGGATAACTCCATTATCCAATTATTTCCAGGAATAAACTCCTCACAGAGCTTTTCCTTTTCCAGGAAAAAAAAACCTGGAACAAACAAAGCAGATCCAGGAATTCTCGCTGTTTATCCCGATTTTTTGGGCTTGGATGTTTCATTTTTGTTTTCTGGGAATCGTCTGGAATAAAATGGGAAATTTTCCGGCTGGCTGGGTCGTCCTTGGGATTCAAGGAAGGATAATTTGGGAATTCTGCACTGTCAGGGGAAGTTCTGCCTCATTTCTCCCCTTGGGAATGGTTGGACAGCTCAGAAAACCTGGAATTCTTCCTGGAGCAGCAGCCTGGCCTTGGAGAGGATTCCTGGATTTATGGAATGATCAGGTAGGATGGGATGGGGGAAAAGCAGGGATTGGGTTGGGAATGAGAGGCTGGAAATCCTGGGAAAAATCAGGAAAAGGGAAAAGATGAGACACTGGAAATCCTGGGATAAAAATCTGGAAAGGGAAAGGATGAGAGGTTTGAAATCCTGGGGAAAAAAATGGGAAAGGGAGGGAGGAGAGGATGGAAATCCTGGAAAAATATTGAAAAGGAAATCCTGGAAAAAATCAGGATAAGAGCAGAGGTGAGAGGTTTGAAATCCTGGGAAAAACGGAGAAGGAGGGATGGGAGACTGGAAATTCTGGAAAAAAATGGAAAGGAAAATCCTGGGGAAAAAAACAGGAAAAGAGCAGGGAGGAGAGGCCAGAAATCCTGGGGAAAAAATATGGAAAAGGACAGGGATGAAAAGTTTGAAATCCTGGGAAAAATATGGAAAGGAAATCCTAGAATAAATCAGGAGAAGGGCAGGGGTGAGAGGCTGGGGAAAATATGGAAAGGAAAATCCTGGAAAAAATGGGAAAGGAGGGAGAAGAGGCTGGAAATCCTGGGAAAAAAATATGGAAAAGGACAGGGATGAAAAGTTGGAAATCCTGGAATAAAATGGAAAGGAAATCCTGGGAAAAAATGGGGAAAGGGAAAGGATGAGAGACTGGAAATGCTGGGGAAAATTTGGGAAAGGGAGGAGAGGTTTGAAATCCTGGAAAAAATATGGAAAGGGAGGGAGTAGAGGCCAGAAATCCTGGGAAAAATCAGGAAAGGGAAATCCTGGAAAAAAAATGGGAAAGGAGAGAGAAGAGGCTGGAAATCCTAGAAAAATATGGAAAAGGACAGGGATGAAAAGTTTGAAATCCTGGAATAAAATGGAAAGGAAATCCTGGAATAAATCAGGAGAAGGGTGGGGGTGAGAGGCTGGAAATGGTGGGAAAATCTGGGAAAGGGATGAGAGGTTTGAAATCCTGGGAAAAATGGGAAAGGGAGTGATGAGAGGCTGGAAATGCTGTAAAAAAATCAGGAAAATGGATGAGAGGCTGGAAATCTTGGGAAAAAAAAAATCTGGATAAGGGCAGGGATGAGAGGCCAGAAATCCTGGGGGGAAAAAAACATATGGAAAAGATGAGGAGTTTGAAATCCTGGGAAATTCCTGGAATTTTCTAATCCCAGAAATCGCAGCCAAATTCTGCCCCAGGAATTCCCAGGGAAAAGGATCCAGAGGGAACAGTGGAAGTTTTTGGGAGCTGGGATTTGTGTTCCAGGCGGGAATTTCCCTCTGGAATCGCAGCCAGGGCTTGGGAGCTGCTCTTCCCTCCTGCATAATTCCCACATTTTCAATAAATTTGGGAATGCAGAGTCATCCTCAGGGAAAAGCTCTTGCAAAGGGGCAGGAATTCCATGAAATCCCACAATTCCATGAAATCCAGGATTACTGGGAATGAGGGAAGGCGGGAGAAGGAAAAGCCATCCCAAATATTTCCAAAATTTTCCAAATCTTTCATGGGATGGATAATCAATAGGATTTTCGGGATCATTTTTGCCCAGCTCCTCAACTCATTGAAAAACCGGGAAAAAATTCCAACCCAAAATTCCCAACCCAGCCTTTCAGGAAGCACCAAAAATTCCCAAAACCCCTCCTTGGATCCACCTTAAATTCCCGGCTGGTTGTTTTCCAGGGAAATCCCCCATTCCCGGCCCTCATTCCCACTTTTCCAGCGGGATTTTTTCCCCTCACCTCGATCAGCTGAGCCAGGGAAAGTCGGGATCGGAGCAGGACGAGGCAGGAAAATCCCAAAAATTCCCAGCTTGGATCCCACGCCATCTTCTCCTCTTCTCTTCTCCTCCCGGGATTTTCCCCCTCGTGCCGAGCTTGGAATTTTTGGGGATCTCGGGGAAAAGTCCCGGCCTGGCTTTCCCAGCGGCGTCCTCCGAGCGGAGCGGCGCTGGGAGCCGTTAATTAATTAATTAAATTAATGAGGCGGTGTCGATGACGGAGCCCCGGGAGGGGGGATCGGGAGCACCGGGAGCGTTTCCTGCGGCTCCAGGGAAGCGCTGGAGTTTTCTTCTGGCTTTTTTCCCAGTTTTCTTTTTTTTTTCCCAGTTTCTTTTTTCCTCCCAGGTTTTATTTTTCCAGTATTTTTTAGATTTTTTTCCCGGTTTGTTCGTTAGATTTTTTTCAGGTATTTTCAGTTTTTTTTCCTCTTTTTTTGTCCTTTTTTTTTGGTTTTTTGTCACAGATTTTTCCCAGGATTTCTTTCAGTTTTCTTTTTCCCCCAGTTTTTCCCCCTCCGCTTTCTTTTTGTCCCCGTATTTTTCCCAGTTTTTTCCCCCACGTGTTTTTTACATTTTTCCAGGTTTTTCCAGGTTGTTTTTTCCATTTTTTTCCCATTATTTTTTCCAGTTTATTTTTTTTTTTTCCCCAGGCGTTTTTTAGATTTTTTTTTTCAGATTTTCTTTTTGGTTTTTTTTTTTTTTTTTTTTTTTTCCCATGTTTTTTTCCCCAAGGTTTTTTTCCTTGCAGATTTTTCCCAGGCTTTTCCAAGGTTTTTCTCAATTTTTTTTTTCCCCCGGGTTTTTTGTTCCAGGTTTTTTCCAGGCTTTTTTCTTGCCAGGGTTTTTTCCAGTTCCCCCCACCCCGGATTTCTCCAGGTGTGGTTTTTTTTTTTCCTTTTTTTCCTTTTTCCTCTTTTTTTCGAGAGTTTTTTTTTCTTTGTTTTGTTGGGTTTTTGTTTTTGTTTTTTTTTTCCCCGTAGTGGTTTATTCCAGGCCTTTTTTCTTCAGATTTTTTTCCTCCTTTTTTTTCCTCACAGCTTTTTTCCAGATTTTCCCCCGTTTTTTACCCCCCCCCCCCCCCATTTCCTCCCCCCCTTCGTTTCTTTTCCCTCAGTTTTTTTCCCCTCATTTTTCCCATTTTTTATTTCTCCCAGGCTTTTTTTTCAGGTTTTTTCCCCCCCGTTTTCTTTTCCACCCGTTTTTCCCCCTCCCCGTTTTTTTTCCAATTGATTTCCCCCAGTTTGGGGGGATTTTTCCCACTTCTTTCTTCTCCCTCCCGGTTTTTTCCCAGTTTTTTTTTCCCCCATTTTTTCCCAGTCTTTTTTTCAGTTTCTTTTTTTCCCAGTTTGGGGGATTTTTCCAGTTTTCTCTTCCTTCCCCCTCAGGTTTTTTCCAGTTGTTTCTTTCCCAATTTTTTTTCCAAGTTTTTCCCCCCATTTTTTCCCAGTCTTTTTTTTTTCAGGTTCTTTTTTTCCCCAGTTTTTTCCCTCCAAACCCCGTTGCTTTAGGGAGTGAAATTCTGGATTTTTTTCCCTAAAAATCCCCAAACCCCTGGGATTCAAGCCGAGCCGGACGTTTGGAATTCTGGGATTTCAGGGATGTTTTCCTGCACCTGCATTTTGTGGAATTCCCGCATTTTTGAGATTTAAAACTCGCCCCACTCCCCACGCAGCAACACCTCCTGTGGGATCCCATGGGATATTCCAGCTGTCCTGGGAATTCCATCCCAAAATCCCACAAATCTCCCTTGATTTCGGAATTTGGGATTTTGGAATTTGGGATTTCAGGCAGCACAAAAAGGGATCCAGGAGTACCCCAACATTTTTAGGGAATCCCACAGAATTCCAGGATCAAACCATGGGCAAGGGAAATTCCAGCAGCTCCAATCCTGGATCAGCCTGGGGATATTCCAGCAATTCAGAATCTTTGGATTTTGGGGAATTTCCCCGGGGAAAATCCTTGGGAATTTGGGATGTGGGAAGAGCCACGCGGTGGCAGCAGCGAGACAGGGAATTCCCGCTTCCCGAATTTCCTTTGGAATTCCAAGCTGGAGCTCCAAGGTTTTAAGGAATTCTTCCCCGAGCTGCTTTTCCAGCGATTTATTTTTTTTGGGAATGAGATTCCTGCATCCAAGATTTTCCTTGCTCCTCTCTTGCTCTCTCCTCCTTTATTTTCCCACATTTCCCAAATTTCCTGGTTTTCAAAAAATCTGGATAAAACTCCAGGAGATCTCGAGGAATTCCTGGGATTTTTTGGGTTTGGTTAAAAAATTCCCTATGAAAGCAAAAGGGATCAAATGTGGGGAAATCCTGAATTCCAGAGGTTTGGGAATTCTGGACCCGGCCAATCTCTGGGGAGCTGGAATTCCCAAATCCACATCAAAGTGGAATTCTGGAATTTTTTCCTTTTGGAAAACACTGTGAGAATTTGGGATGTGGATCAGGAGATTTTTTGGGAATTCATTCCAAGCGCTGGAATATCAAATCTGGGAATTCTGGGATGGGAATTCCAGTTTTTTTCTTTTATTCCCAGAGCTTTGGGAGCACAAATCCTGGGATCTGGTTCCGAAGATTTCCTGGGAATGCACCACATGGGCTTGGCGTGGGAATTCTGGGAATTCTGGGATGGCAATTCCAAGTCATTCCCTGTGACTTGCCCATGAGTTGGGAATTCCAGTTCCATCTTTTTATTCCCAGAATAAAGGGGGATGGGAATGGAGATTTGTGGAAATCTGGGATGAGAGAATTTTCTGGGAATGCATCCCATGAGCTCAAGAGTATCAACTCCAGGAATTCTGGGATGGGAATTCCAGGTCATTCCTGGTGTCTCAACCTTCAGTTGGGAATTCCAGCTCCATCCTTTTATTCCCAGAGCTTTGGGAATGGAAATTCCAATGGATTTTCTGGGAATCCATTCCAGGTGCTGGAATATAATATCTGGGAATTTTGGGATGAAAATTCCAGATCCTTCCTTTTATTTCCAGAGCTTTGGGAATGGCAACTCCAGGATCTGGTTCAGAGGATTTTTTTGGGAATGCATTCCATGTGCAGGGAGCATAAACTCTGGGAATTCTGGGATGGGAATTCTGGGTCCTTCCTTTTATTCCCAGAGCTTTGGGAATGGAAATTCCAGGATCTGGATGATTTTCTAGGAATCCATTCCAGGTGCTGGAATATCAATGGGAATGCTGGGCCCGGCCAATCTGGCGGAAGCCGCGATTCCCAAATCCATAATGAAGCAGAATTCCCGGTTTTTTTCCTTTCAGAAAACACCGTGATAATCTGGGATCTGGTTCAGGGAATTTTCTGGGAATCCATTCCAGGTGCTGGAATATCAACTCTGGGAATTCTGGGATGGGAATTCCAGGTCATTCCCAGTGTCTCATCCATCAGTTGGGAATTCCAGCTCCATCCCTTTATTTCCCAGAGTTTGGGAATGGAAAATCCGGGAAGCGGTTCAGAGGATTTACTGGGATGCATCCCATGGACTCAGAGTATAAACTCTGGGAATTCTGGGATGGGAATTCTGGGTTCGAATCCCCGAATCCCCGTTCCCATGGATCCGGATCCCGGCTGATCCCGAGGTAAAAGGGAATTTTTTGGCTCCCGGAGATGCCTCTGGAATTGTTCCCGTGGGATTTTGTGAGGATCAAGGAATTCTGGGTCATTCCCATCCATCACTTGGGAATTCCAACCTCCGTGCTTTTATTCCCTCGACTTTGGGAATGAAGATCTGGGAAATGCTGTGGGAATCTGGGATCTGGTTCAAGGAATTTTCTGGGAATGCATTCCAGGTGCTGGAATATCAATGACGGGAATTCTGGGATGGGAATTCCGGGTCATTCCCAGTATCTCATCCATCAGTTGGGAATTCCAGCTCCATCCTTTTATTTCCCAGAGTTTGGGAATGGAAAATCCAGGAAGCAGTTCGGAGGATTTTCTGGGGATGCATCCCATGGGCTCAGAGTATAAACAATGGGAATTCTGGGATGGGAATTCCGGGTCATTCCCGGTGTCTCAGCCATGGGATGGGGATTCCAGCTCCTTCCTTTTATTCCCAGAGCTTTGGGGATGGAAAATCTGGGAAGTGGTTCAGAGGATTTTCTGGGATGCATCCCATGGACTCCGAGTATAAACTCTGGGAATTCTGGGTCAGGAATTCTGGGTCATTCCCATCATCACTTGGGAATTCCAACCTCCGTGCTTTTATTCCCTCGGCTTTGGGAATGAAAATCTGGGAAATGCTGTGGAAATCTGGGATCTGGTTCAGGGAATTTTCTGGGAATGCACTCCCGGAGCTGGAATATCAACTAGGAATTCTGGGATGGGAATTCCAGCTCTATCCTTTTATTCCCAGAGTTTGGGAATGGAAACTCCGGGAAGTAGTTTGGAAGGTTTTCTGGGGATGCATCCCATGGGCTCGGAGTATAAACAATGGGAATTCTGGGTTGGGAATTCTGGGATGGGAATTCTGGGTCATTCCCAGTGTCTCAGCCATGGGTTGGGGATTCCAGCTCCTTCCTTTGATTCCCAGAGTTTGGGGATGGAATTCTGGGAAATGCTGTGGAAATCTGGGATCTGGATAAGAGAATTTTCTGGGAATCCATTCCAGGTGCTGGGAATTTAAACTCTGGGAATTCTGGGATGGGAATTCCAGGTCATTCCCATCCATGAGTTGGGAATTCCAACTTCCATTCTTTTATCCCCAGAGGTCAGGAAATGAAAGTTGGAATTTTTCTGGGAATCATTCCAGGTGCTGGAATTTTTGTTTTATTTTTTCCTCTATTTTTATTTTAATTTATTTTCAACTTTATTTTTATTTGTAATTTTTGAAATTTCAAATGTATTTAATATTTTTATTTAATTTTTCTTTTATTTATTCAATTTTATTTCATTTTATTTATTCTTATTTTTTATTTAATTTTTCTCTATATTTGTTTAGTTTATTTTATCTTAAACTTTATTTTTTATATTTTAATTCTTTATTTTAAATTTGTTTCATTTTATTTTTATTTAATTCTTGTTTTATTTTGTATTACATTTTACTTAATTCTATTTTATTTCATTGTTGATTTTCTTTCTATGTAATTTTTACTTTTTACTTTTATTTATTCTTATTCGGATTTTAAAATTTTATTTTACTTTCAGTTCTATTTTCATTGATTTGATTCTAGTTTTTGATTTTAACAATGAGGCAAACCAAACATTAATTTTATTATTTTAATTGGATTTCATTTTATTTTTAAACTTTAATTTTAATTTTATTTTAAATGTTTATTTATTTAATTTTATTGTATTTTATTGTATTTTACTTTAAGATTTTATTTTTATTTATTTTATTTTTTAATTTTAATAAATCCGGGGAAATCCAGGAACCTCGGGAATTCGGGAAATCTTCGGGAATTCGGTGCCGTTTCCCTTTAAATCCTCCCCGAGCCCTTCCCGGCTCGGGTTGCAGCCGATGGAATTTTCCAGCGCCGAGGTTTCCATGGAGACCGGGAATGTTGTGCTGCACCTTGGCAGAAAAGAATTCCAAGAATTTCGCCTCCTTCCCTTTGGAATTGGGGCTGGAAAGGAGCCGGAGCCGAATCCCCGTTCCCATGGATCCGGATCCCGGCTGATCCCGAGGTAAAAGGGAATTTTTGGCTCCCGGAGATGCCTCTGGAATTGTTCCCGTGGGATTTTGTGAGGATCGAGGGGTTCCAGCTCGGGAATTCTGGGATTTGGGAATGTCTGTGCCCGACGTTCCGGAGCGTTAGGAAAGGATCCGAAGGTGCGAGGGAGGATGGGGAGCTGGGAATTTGGGAAAATGCTGATCCATGGGAATTGTGCCCCATTTCCTACAAATATTCCCAAATCCTGGACACAGATGGAACATCAGGCATGGGATAAATGTTCCCAAATAATGGACATGAATGGAACACTGGGAATGGGATAAATATTCCCAAATCCCTGAGATGGATGGAACATCAGGAACTGGATTAATATTCCCAAATCCCTGACAGGGATGGAAATTGGGAACGGGATAAATATTCCCAAATCCCAGAGTTAGATGGAACATTGGGAACGGGATAAATATTCCCAAATCCCTGAAATGGATGGAACATTGGAAATGGGATAAATATTCCCAAATCCCTGAAATGGATGGAACATTGGAATTGGGATTAATATTCCCAAATCCCGCCGGTTCTGATGGAATGTTTGGAATGGGATAGAACAGTGGGAGAAATATTCCCAAAATCCCGGAGATGGATGGAACATTGGGAACGGGATAAATATTCCCAAATCCCTGCTGGTTCCGATGGAATGTTGGGAATGGGATGGAATGGTGGAATAAATATTCCCAAAATTCCTGAGTTGAATGGAATATCAGGAATGGGATATAGTGGGGGGGATAAATATTCCCAAATCCCTGCAGGTTCCTATGGAATGTTGGGAATGGGATGGCACGGCGGGAGAATTATTCCCCAAAATCCCTGAGTTGGATGGAAGATCAGGAATGGGATAGAACAGTGGGATAAATATTCCCAAATCCTGGAGATGGATGGAACATTGGGAACGGGATAAATATTCCCAAATCCCACCGGTCCTGATGGAATGTTTGGAATGGGATAGAACAGTGGGAGAAATATTCCCAAAACCATTGAGTTGGATGGAATGTTGGGAATGGGATAAATATTCCCAAATCCCGGAGATGGATGGAACATTGGGAACGGGATAAATATTCCCAAATTCCTCCTGGTCCTGCTGGATCATTGGGATATAATGGCGGGATAGATATTCCCAAATCCCTGCTGGTTCCTTTGGAATGTTGGGAATGGGATGGAACGGGGGGATAAATATTCCCAAAATTCCTGAGTTGAATGGAATATCAGGAATGGGATATAGTGGGGGGGATAAATATTCCCAAATGCCCTGCTGGTTCCTATGGAATGTTGGGAATGGGATGGAATGTTGGGATAAATATTCCCAAAAATCCCTGAGTTAGAAGGAATGTTGGGAATGGGATAAATATTCCCAAATCCCTGCTGATCCTGATGGAACATTGGGACTAGGATATAATTGGTGGGATAAATATTCCCAAATTCCCTGAGTTGGATGGAAAGTTGGGAATGGGATATGATGGTGGGATAAACATTCCCGAATCCCTGCCGGTCCTGATGGAATGTCGGGAATGGGACACAATGGGGAGATTCCTTGGCATGAGGGCACCTGGTGTCTCCGGGTCCTGCTGGAGCCCAAGGAATGTTTGGATGAGGATCCCAGAAACATTTTGGGATGTCCTGGGCTGGAGCAGGAGCTGGATGATCCCGGATCCCGTTTTTTGTGGATCATTCTGGATGCCCCTCACCTTTGGAGGTGGCGTCCAGCAGAGTGGGACAGGGCCCGGTTGTCCCCCTGGAGCTGGAACTGGGAAAGGTTGGAGATGGATGGGAAAGGTTGGGAAGGGATTTGGAAATGTTGGAGGTAGATGGGAAAAGTGGGAGATGGATGGGAAGGTTTGGAAAGGTTGGATAGGAACAGGAAGGTCACTCCCAGGCCACCAACTCATGTGGTGAAAAGGAAAAAAGTCCTGGAATTTGAGATGGATGGTTCTCCAAAAGTTCTCCAGAGCAACCAACTCCAAACCTTTGTCTTCCCATCTCTCCTCCCTATCCAGAGGTTGGAGATGGATGGGAAAGGTTGGAGGTGGACGGAAAGGTTGGAGGTGGATGGGAAAGGCTGGAGGTGGATGGGAAAGGCTGGAGGTGGATGGGAAAGGTTGGGGATGGATGGGAAAGGTTGGAGGTGGATGGGAAGGTTGGAGGTGGATGGGAAAGGTTGGAGATGGATGGGAAAGGTTGGAGATGGATGGGAAAGGTTGGAGATGGATGGGAAAGGTTGGAGATGGATGGGAAAGGTTGGAGATGGATGGGAAAGGTTGGAGATGGATGGGAAAGGTTGGAGGTGGATGGGAAGGTTGGGAAGGGTTGGGAAAAGTTCCAAAGGGTTGGATGTGGATGGGAAGGTTGGAGATGGATGGAAAAGTTGGATGTGGATGGAAAGGTCATTCCAAGGCCACCAGCTCCTGAGGCCACAGGAAAAACCATCCCGGTGGTGACGGAACTCAAGGAATGATTGGACAACGCCCTTGGAAAAGCTGGAACGGGACGGATCCAACCTGGAACCCTCCAAAGGAAGGGACAAACCCTTGATCCCGATCCAAGGGCTGCGAATTCCCTGGGAATAGAATATTCCTGGGACCTGATGGTCGAGCCAGACCGGTTCTGGAACCTCCTGGAGAACCTCCTGGAGAAATTCCAGCGGCAGCCAGGTGGGGGAACTGCCCCGGGAATTCCCATGGAATTCTGGCCTCTCCCAGCCCATCCCACTTTTCCCTAAATCCTCCTGCTCATCCCAATGGGATTTTCCTAAAAGGGAATTTTTTGGGATTAACCCTGGAATTCCATCCTGGTTTCCAACAGCTCTTCAAAGCAAATTCCCACTGCCGATCCCGTTTTTTTCCCTCAGGATTTGTTTTCCCATCCCTCCCTCATCCTTTAGGGAGAGGTTTGCGTTGTCGCGGTGAAAAAATGCGGGATTGGGTTTTGGGATCACAGCTCCACATCCCCCGTTTTCCGGGAGCATGAAAATCCCAGGATTCTGGACTTGCAAAGCAAAAATTTGGGAATGTTGGGGTTGGATTTAGGATTTTTTTTAGGAGGAGAGGAAATGATTCCTGGGGCTGAGGTGTCTGGGGTCTCCTTAAAAGGTTTTGGGAATTTTGGGGTCGGATTTGGGATTTTCTAGGAGGAGAAGAAAGAGTTAAAAGTGGCTGAGGTGCAGCAGAGAACTCTGGGAGCTCCTGAGAGAAGGATTTGTGGGTTTGGGGTTGGATTTAGGGTTTTTAGGAGGAGGGGAAAGGGTTAAAGATGCCTGAGGGGTCTGGGATATCCTGAGGGACGAATATGGGGATTTTGGAGTCGGATTTAGGATTTTTAGGAGGAAGGGAATGAGTTAAAGGTGGCTGAGCTGGAGCAGAGAACTCTGGGATCTCCTGAGGGATGGATTTGTGGGTTTGGGGTTGGATTTAGGGTTTTTAGGAGGAGCGGAAAAAGTTCCTGGGGCTGAGGTGCCCGGGATCTCCTGAGGAATGGATTTGGGTATTTTAGGGTTGGGTTTAGGATTTTTTAGGAGGAAAGGAAATGGTTAAAGGTGGCTGAGGTGCACAGAGAACTTTGGGATCTCCTGAGAGAAGGATTTGGGAGCTTGGGGTTGTTTTTAGGAATGAGTTCCTGGGGTTGAGGTGCCTGGGATCTCCTGAGGAATGGATTTGGGTATTTTAGGGTTGGGTTTAGGATCTTGTAGGAAGGGAAACAGTTAAAGGTGGCTGAGGTGTCTGGGGTCTCCTTAAAAGGTTTTAGGAACTTTGGGGTTGTTTTTAGGGTTTTTTAGGAGGAGCCGAACGAGTTCCTGGGGCTGAGGTGCCTGGGATTTCCTGGAAAGGTTTTAGGAATTTTAGGGTTGCATTTAGGATTTTTAGGAGGAAAGGAAATGGTTAAAGGTGGCTGAGGTGCACAGAGAACTCTGGGATCTCCTGAGGGATGGATTTGTGGGTTTGGGGTTGGACTTAGTGTTTTTAGGAGGAGCGGAAAAAGTTCCTGGGGCTGAGGTGCCCGGGATCTCCTGAGGAATGGATTTGGGTATTTTAGGGTTGGGTTTAGGATTTTTTAGGAGGAAGGGAAATAGTTAAAGGTGGCTGAGGTGTCTGGGGTCTCCTTAAAAGGTTTTAGGAACTTTGGGGTTGTTTTTAGGGTTTTTTAGGAGGAGCCGAACGAGTTCCTGGGGCTGAGGTGCCTGGGATTTCCTGGAAAGGTTTTAGGAATTTTAGGGTTGCATTTAGGATTTTTTAGGAGGAAAGGAAATGGTTAAAGGTGGCTGAGGTGCACAGAGAACTCTGGGATCTCCTGAGGGATGGATTTGTGGGTTTGGGGTTGGATTTAGGGTTTTTAGGAGGAGCGGAAAAAGTTCTTGGGGCTGACCTGCCCGGGATCTCCTGAGGAATGGATTTGGGTATTTTAGGGTTGGGTTTAGGATCTTGTAGGAAGGGAAATTGTTAAAGGTGGCTGAGGTGTCTGGGGTCTCCTTAAAAGGCTTTAGGAACTTTGGGGTTGTGTTTAGGGTTTTTTAGAAGGAGGAGGAAGAGTTAAAGGTTGAGGTGCAGCAGAGAACTCTGGGATCTCCTGAGAAAAGGTTTTAGGAACTTTGGGGTTGTTTTTAGGGTTTTTTAGGAGGAGCTGAACGAGTTCCTGGGGCTGAGGTGCCTGGGATTTCCTGGAAAGGTTTTAGGAATTTTAGGGTTGCATTTAGGATTTTTTAGGAGGAAAGGAAATGGTTAAAGGTGCTGATGTGCACAGAGAACTCTGGGATCTCCTGAGGGATGGATTTGGGAATTTTAGGATTGGGTTTAGGATTTTTAGGGAAACGGAAAGTGTTAAAGGTGGCTGAGGTGTCTGGGGTCTCCTTAAAAAGTTTTAGGAATTTTGGAGTCGGATTTAGGATTTTTTAGGAGGAAGGGAAATGGTTAAAGGTGGCTGAGGTGTGTGGGAACTCCTGTAGGACGGATTTGGGAATTTTGGGGTTGGATTTAGGAGGAGGGGAAAGACTTAAAGGTTGAGGTGCAGCAGAGAACTCTGGGACCTCCTGACCGATGGATCTGTGGGTCTGGGGTTGTTTTTGGGGTTTTCAGGAGGAGGGGAAATGGTTCAAGGCGGCTGAGGCGTCAGATCTCCTCAGAGGATTTGGGAATTTTGGATTTAGGATTTTTGGGAGAAAGGGAAGGAGTTAAAGGCTGAGGTGCAACAGAGAACTCTGGGAGCTCCTGAGAGCAGGATTTGAGTTTGGGGCTGGTTTTAGGGTTTTTTAGGAGGCGGGGAAAGGGTCCCTGGGGCTGAAGGGTCTGGGATCTCCTGAAAAGGATTTGGGAATTGTGGGGCCGAGTTTAGGGTTTTAAGGAGGAAGGGAAATGGTTAAAGGTGGCTGAGGTGTCTGGAATCTCCTGACCGATGGATTTGGGATTTTTAGGGTTGGGTTTAGGATTTTTAGGAGGACGGAAAATAATTTCTGGTGCGGCAAAGAACTCCGGGACCCACTGAGAAAAGGATTTGGGAATTTTGGGGTCGGGTTTAGGTTTTTTAGGAGGAAGGGAAAGAGTTAAAGGTGGCTGAGGTGTCTGGGATGGATTTGGGATTTTTAGGGTCGGGTTTAGAATTTTTTAGGAGGAAGGGAAAGAGTTAAAGGTGGTTGAGGTGTCTGGGATGGATTTGGGATTTTTAGGGTTGGGTTTAGAATATTTTAGGAAGAAGGGAAAGAGTTAAAGGGGGCTGAGCTGCACAGGGAACTCCGGAATCTCCTGACGGATGGGTTTGGGAGTTTTGGGGTCTGGTTTGGGGTTTTTAGGAAGAGGGGAAAGAGTAAAAAGTGCCTGAGGTGTCTGGGATCTCCTGACCGATGGATTTGGGAATTTTAGGATTGGATTTAGGAGGAGGGGAAAGAGTTAAAAGTGGCTGAGCTGCACAGAGAACTCCGGAATCTCGTGACCGATGGATTTGGGATTTTTAAGGTTGGATTTAGGAATTTTTTTAGGAGGAAAGGAAAGAGTTAAAGGTTGAGGCGCAGCAGAGAACTCTGGGAGCTCCTGCCCGAGGGATTCGGAACTTTGGCGTTGGTTTTTTTGGGGTTTTAATGCGGAAGGGAAGCGGCTCGTGGCGCATCCCGCGCCGCCTGTGAATGGCAGGAAAAATCTCCTTTTCCAAGGAATTCCTGGAATTCCCAGCAAATGGGAGCGAGCCTGGAAGGAGGAGGAAAAAAATTCCCAATTTTTTTTTTTTTTTTTGGGAGAAGCGCTGTGGGAACAGAGCGAGGCTGAGAAGCGAAACTTGCCCCGAACTCCTCCTGACCTTTTTTTCCTTTCGCTTCTCGAAATTTCAACTTCCCGAAAGTTCAACTTCCCCAAAATCCGGCTTGACAAAATCCGGGATGACAAAATCCGGCCTGACAAAATCCGGGATTATTTAAATAAATAATAATAATAATAATAAAAGAATAAAAGTGGGGGGGAAGAGGAGGAGCAGGAACTTTGGGGAGCCAAGATTTGGGATTTTGTAATCCCGGCTCCCGTGGGTGTTTGGGATTTGGGGCTCTGCCTCCAAATGTGGGAGGGAAATATGGGAGGGAAAATTTCCAGCCT
This sequence comes from Calcarius lapponicus, assembly GCA_039654755.1. Lineage (NCBI taxonomy): Eukaryota > Metazoa > Chordata > Aves > Passeriformes > Fringillidae > Calcarius > Calcarius lapponicus. Next base: position 6,642 of record JBBFKN010000375.1, on the reverse strand, counting down.
CGGGAACACCGAGAATTCCCGGATTTCTGCGCCTCCCGGAGATTTTCCCAGCCGGGAATTTTCCTGCGCTGCCTCATTCCAGGTGGGTCACTCCAAAATCCAGCAAACTTTGGGATTTCCTGCTTGGTTTTGGGATCAGTTCGCTTTAGTCCGGAGGAAACTTGGGAATGTTTTCCCTATGTAGAACCGGGATCAAATTCCAAATTCCGGAGCGGATTTTCCCATAAAACCCCGCTTTTCCTAAGGAATTTCGGTTCTTTTAAAGGAATTTGAATTTTAAAGGAAAATGAAAGCCCGATCTAAAGCCGGTCCTTGCTCCCACCGCGGCTTTTCCAGGCGGGACTTCCCGATCCTGCTCCTGCAGGGAGGGATTTTCCAGCCTCGCCTGGAATTCCAGGGCGGATGAAACAAAGCTGGAGAAGCCGCGGCGGTGCCAAGAGATCAAGAATTAAAGCCGGCTTGATAAGCTCGGTTTAGCAGGTTTCTGTCCGGGGCGAGGTCATCCCAAAAAAACCCTTCCAAGAGCTCCAGAATTCCATGGAAAGTCGGGATCCAAGGCTCGGTTTTGGGTGGAAAGCGGCGCTTTGGAGGCTTTTAAAAATTAATAAAGAATTAAAGGCAGAGGAGGGGCTGGGTTTAAACTTCGGTTTATTTTGGGGCTGGGTTTAGTCTGTGGTTTAAATTGTGGTTTCATTTGGGGCTGAGTTTAAACTTTGGTCTAGTTTGGGGCATGTTTTAAACACGGGTTTAATTTGGAGCTGAGTTTAAACTGGGTTTAAACTGTGGTTTAATTTGGGGCTGGCTTTAAACTGGGTTTAAACTTTGGTTTAGTTTGGGGCATGTTTTAAACACGGGTTTAATTTGGAGCTGACTTTAAACTGGGTTTAAATTGGGTTTATGTAGGCCTGGCCTAATGCTGAAGCTGTTTAGGGAAAACCCCATTGGAATGTGCAGCTGCTCCCTGGAACGGCTTCAATCCCAAAGAGCAGGAAAATGGGAATTTTTTGGGAATGTGGGTGGGGTTATCCCAAAAATCCAGCCTGGAGTACTTTTGGAGGCCAAAAAAATCTGGGAATTCCAGAGAAATTTGGGAATAACAGGGAGGAACAGGGAGTGCAGTTGGTAATTTGCAGATTCCTGATTCCAGAGCTGGGTTTTTGGGAACAGGAGCAAAATAAACCTCGGGAAGCCTCCTGGGTTTAGGTTTGGTTGCTAAAACCAGCTCGAGTTAATCCCAGCCTAGCTGAGCCACAGGCCGGACCTGTTTGGGAATGTTGACATTCCAAAGGCCTCATGCAAAGCACCTGGAATTCCCTTGGGAAAGGCTTTGGGCAGGAAAGCTCCCGGGGCCAATTTCTCTGGGAATTGTGGGAAATTCCTCCAGGAATTGTGGGAATTCTTTCTGGGAATTGGGGGGGAATTTTCTGCAGGAGTTGGGGAAATTTCCTCTGGGAATTGTGGGAACTCTTTCTCTGGGAATTGGGGGAATTTTCTTTGGGAAAAGTAAATAGTCCTGACGGATTCCATGAATTCCTGAAGGAATGAATTCCAGACTTTTCCAAATGTGGTCCTGGGATCGTCGAGGATTTGGGAACAGAGGGACAAGAATGGGAATGAGAGGGGTGGGAAGAGATTTCTCCTTCATCCCTTGGATTTCTGGGATTTTCCCCTCTGGAATGCATCAGGATTCCCACAAAGAATTAATTCCAGGCTTTCCAGCCTTGAGATCATCGGGAATTTGGGAATGGGTGGGATGGGAATGAGATTTCTACTTCATCTTTTGGATTTCCAGGATTTTCTCCTGGGAAAACCCCTCTGGAATTCATTAGGATTAACACAAGGAGTTTCAGGCTTTTCCTGATCATCGGGAATTTCGGAAAAGAGGGCTGGGAATGAGCAGGACAGGGATGAGAGTGGTGGGAAGAGATTTCTCTTTCATCCTTGGGATTTCTGGGAATTTCTCCTGGAAAAACTCCTCTGGAATGGGAAAATCTCCATCAAGATTAACACAAGGAATTAATTCCAGGATTTTCCAGCTCTGAGATCATCGGAAATTTGGGAAAATTCGGGAAAACTGGGCTGGGTTGTCTCTGGTCGAGCTGTTTGGTTTCAGTTTCTCTTCCAACTTTTCTTGAGGATTTTTGAGATTGGCCCCACCCAAGAATGGGGCCAAGGGCAGGGAAGCTTTGCTGGAAATCCAAGGAAAAACCTTGGAGATGGAATCCGACGGATTTCCAGGGATTTGATTCATTCCTGCTGTTTTCCAGGCCATGTCCACAACTGGAATTTCGGGAATTTTGGGATCGTTGCTCCAGCTGGAGGAAGACTTCTCCACCTGCCTGGCCCAGATCGATGCCCTCATCCTCAAACCTCTGCTCCAGGCAGGTAAATTCTGGGAATTTTTCTCTGGAATTCCCCCCTGGAATTGATCTGGGAAAGGATTTCTGGCTGGAATTCCTGCTGGGAAATGTTTTGTGGGAATGTTTTCCTTAAAATTTTCAATAGGGAGTGAGGCCAGGGTGGTTTTTTGGGATGAATCTGTGTTTTCATTGTGTTCAGCATTCCTGAAAAAATTCCACATCCAGGGAAATTCCTGGTCCTGATTTTCCTGCGTGGGGCTTTCCCAGGAATTCTTTTTGGGATAACTCCAAGGAAACTGGGAATGGTTCCTTGGGAAAAGCGTGGGAATTTTCCCTCTGGGGCAGCGGGATGAGGGTCCAGAGCGTTTGGGATAGAGTTTGTCCCATTCCAGCAAAAACAGCTCCATGGCCTCCAAAAATTCCTGGAATTTCCCCATTTTCCCCCCATTCTTCCCACTTCCCCCCCCTGTATATTCCCAAATTATTTAATTCTTTCCTTCCAACCAAAACAGCTCTGAAAATTCCTGGAATTTCTCATTTCTCAGAATCTCTCAGCCACAAAATTTCACAAAATCCCTTTGGAATTCCACCTTTCCCACAGGATTTTCCCAATTTTTCCCTCCCAGAGCCGCAGGATCCGAAGGAAAAGGAGAACTTCCAGCTCTTTGTGCTCCTCAATGATCGCTTCCAAACCCTCTGGAATTTCACGGAGGAGAATTCCCAGATCCTGAGGGGGAAATCCCAGGTGGAAAATTCCGGTTGCATCCAGGATTTTTACATCCTCTGGAAAGGAGAAGTTTTCCTCAGCCTCTACATCCAGTGAGCACCGGAATATTCGGGACAATGGGATTGGGCTGATCCCACTGGGAATATCGGGGAAAAATTGGGATGAGAGCCCACAGAGAGAAAATATCCTTGGAAAATGGGTTGGGTGTGGTTTTTCCGGGATTTTGTGGTTTTGGATTGGGATCGGAGAACCTAGCGGGAATGAAATTTTATGGAGAGCTGAAATTCCATAAAAATCTTCAATTTCACATTTTTACTTCTCCATGGAAGCGGCCAAAGCGTTCCCAGTTTGGGATTTCCCAGTTTGGGATTTCCCAGTTTGGGATTTCCCAGTTTGGGATTTCCCAGGTGGATGAGGTTTTGGATGATCCAAAGGAATTTTCCCGAGATTTTATTCCTGTTTCTTTTGGAATTAAGCACAGGTTTAATGTGGGATTTACGTGGAAAATGTAAGATTTGCTGGGAGAAAAAGGATTTGCTGAAAATTTAGGTACAGAAAACGCAGATCTTTGAAGAAAATCTTGGGAAGTATGAGATGGAAAAAGAAAATTCCAAGTTTTACTTGGAAGAATAAAGCTCAGAGCTGGAATGTGACAACCCCCTTATTTTCATCCCAGAATTCCCAAATTTTCACAATTCTGATGGGAATTCTGCGGTGAAGAGTCTGTGAATGCACAGCTTGGAGCAGAAAATTCCTTTATGGGATTTCATTCCGTAAAATCCGATGGAAACGGATCCCAGGATTATCAGCAGTTTTGCCTTATCCAAATCTGCCCAAAAATCCTGGAATTAAGATTGGGAAAGAATTCCAAGGTCTGATCCGACCTTTGATCCCAATCCATCAAACATCTGGGCCTGCATTTTTCCAGAGGTGCTTTTATGGGATGAAGGGAACTTCCCAAAAAGTTGGGATCCATAAATTCATCCCAAATTTCCCTCTTGAGCTCCTCCTTGGAATTTTTTCCAGGTATTTCGTCACCTTTGCCAACTTTGTCGTGGTCCAGGGCTTCGAGCAGGCTGCCCGGAGCAAGAGGTCAGTGGGTGGAAAATCCTTGGGAATTTTGGGAATCCTTGGGATATGGGGACACCAGAGAATCCCAGAATTCCAGAGTGGTTTGGAAAATTCCCAAAAAAAAATCCTCTCAGTCCATACTGGGCCAGCTCCCACTATGGTTGCTCCAAGCCCTTTCCAACCTTGGACAATTCCAGGATTGGATTTTCATCTTTCCAACCACCCTGAGCTCCTTCTGTAGTTGGAAACTTGGAATATGGGGATTTAGGGAAGGGGCGGGAATCTGGCAGGAAATTCCCACTAATCCCAGATTTTTCTAGAAGCAGGGAATGAAAACGTGGCTTTCTAAGGAGCACATTCCCAATTTTTTCCATGGCTCCTGTTATCCATGGATGGATTCCCTCCTTCCCAATTCCCTCTTTCCAACCACCCCCGGCTCCTTCCAGAGTTGGAAATTTAGGATTTGGGGATTTAAAGAAGGGGTGGGAATCGGGGTGGGAATTCCCACTAATCCCAGATTTTTATGGAAGCAACAACTGCAAACGCGAATTTCTAAGGAGCGCATTCCCAGATTTTTCACACCTTCCTCCATCCTCACCACGGCAAAAAGTTTGGGAAGCAGAAGAATGGGAATTCTGGGATGATTAACAACCCTTTCTCATCGTTCCCAATTTTCCAGTGAGGCCTGGAAGCTGCACAAGGCGGTGCTGAAGGAATTCCTGCGGGATTTCACCTCGGAGAGCTCCCTGGGCCTGGCCCTGCACTTGGTGCTCCACAAACCCTTCCGGGAGCACATCCAGAGCTACCTGCAGCTCCTCTCGCAGCTCCAGCAGCAGCTCCAGGAGGTGGGAATTCCTTGGAATGCTCACTGGATCTTCCTGATGGGTTTGGGGGGAAGAAATATTCCCTAAAATTCAACCTGGATCTCCTTTGCTGAATTCCTGAAAATCTAACCTAGAACTTGTTTAGTCCAGGATGGGCGCGTTGCTAAATATTCCCTAAAATCCAGCCTGGAGCTCCTTTCCTAAATATTCCCAAAAAATCCAGCCTGGAGCTCCTTTCCTAAATATTCCCAAAAAATCCAGCCTGGAGCTCCTTTCCTAAATATTCCCTAAAATCCAGCCTGGAGCTCCTTTCCTAAATATTCCCTAAAATCCAGCCTGGAGCTTTTCTGATCCAGGAGGGACACGTTGCTAAATATTCCCTAAAATCCAGCCTGGAACTCCTTTCCTAAATATTCCCAAAAATCCAGCCTGGAGCTCCTTTCCTAAATATTCCCAAAACTCCAGCCTGGACATTTTTTGATCCATGATGGATACATTGCTAAATAGTCCCAAAAATCCAGCTTGGAACTCTCTTCCTAAATGTTCCCTAAAATCCAGCCTGGTCCTTTTTTTATCCAGGATGGACACGTTGCTAAATATTCCCTAAAATCCAACCTGGACATTGCTAAATATTCCCAAAAATCCAATCTGGACCTTCTTTGCTAAATATTCCCTAAAATCTCTCCTGGACTTCCCTCATTCCAGGAGGGACACGATACTGACTGTTCCTGAATATCCTGCCTGGACATGGCTAAATATAAAATAACTATTTAAATTTAATGTTTAAATGGGGAAATATTCCCTAAAATCCAGCCTGGACCTCCCTTGACCCAAATTTGCAGCATTCCTGGAGTTTTCCTGTCCTTTCCCAGGAGTCAGAGCGGGATGTGGTGGCCACTGTGGCGCAGGAATTTGGGAAGCTGGAATCCTTCATTGGCCAGGTCCTGGATGAAGCCGTCCTCACCAAGGAGCTCTGGAAATCCCTGGGCTACAAATTCACTGTGAGTCCCAAGGGAATTCGGGGTGGAGCAGGAATTAGATAAGGAGGAGGAATTTGGTATGGGTTGGGAATTTGATAAGGATCAGGAGTTAGATATGGATCAAGAATTTGATGTGGATGAGGATTTTGAAGTGGATTGGGCATTTGTTAAGTATGAGGAATTAGATTTGTATTGGGAATTTGGTATGGATGGGGAATTTGGTATGGATGGGGAATTTGATAAGGATGGGGAATTTGATAAGGATGAGGAATTGGAAGTGGATGGGGAATTTGATAAGGACAAGGAATTGGAAGTGGATGAGGAATTTCATATGGATTGGGAATTTGGTATGGATCAGGAATTTGAAGTGGATTGGGAATTTGATATGGATAAATCTATACCAGGAATTTGGTATGGATTGGGAATTTGATAAGGATGGGGAATTTGATAAGGAGGAGGAACTGGAAGTGGATGGGGAATTTGATAAGGATGAGGAATTGGAAGTGGATGAGGAATTTGATATGGATTGGGAATTTGGTATGGGTCAGGAATCAGATATGGGTCAGGAATTTGAAGTGGATTGGGAATTTGATATGGATAAATCTATACCAGGAATTTGGTATGGATTGGGAATTTGATATGGATAAATCTATACCAGGAATTTGGTGTGGATTGGGAAT